>JBBPBX010079406.1:0-16395 GCA_038048925.1 Garcialebias charrua
TTGGCGATGTGATGAGCTGCTGATTTATTAATGTCTCCACGTCCTTCTGCTCCTCTCATGAAAGCGCTGCAGTGCGCGCACGACTAAATGAGCTTGGACCCGTGGTTTGTTTAATGAAGCAGGAGGCTGTAAAAAAAAAACTCGGTTCTGCCGTTTCACGCTCCACTCCGCTGTTTAAATGGTGAAAAAGATTCGTAGATCCGAGCCTTCGTCGGGATTATTTTCAGCATCGTCTACAAAAATATTTTTTCTGCCCTCATCTGACCATTTAAATCCAAACTAGCTCAGGAAAAACATTGTTTTTCCCCCTCAGCAGCTGCGTCGCGGCTCTTCATATCTGCCGTGTTTACTTCTTGTTGTGCTGAAAGTCTCCGCGGCTCCGCCCTCCTGCAGCCTGCAGGAAGGAGGGGCTGGGTCTGTGCTGCTCAGTGAAGGAGAAGGAGGGGGGCGAGTGGGAGAAAACAGACAGACGGTGGATTCTCGATATAAACGATATAGTCTCGTCTTATATCTCTTTAGAAAAAATCTCGATATTTTAAAAATATCGATATATCGCCCAGCCCTAGTCGTCACGTTATTTAAACGGCGAAAATCGCCACATGGGCGCCACGACCCGTCTGCTTTTGGTACCATGTGAAGGGGGGAGGCCCACGGGCTGTTAGAGCGTCTAACAATACCCAACCTCTCCATGGTACCAAACTCCTCTTTAGCGATGGCCAGTTTAACAGCGTCGAGGCGGCGTGCACGTGCGAAAACGGGCGGCCCCGTGGTAGGGATGAAATGCTCGACCCCGTGTTTAGTTTCTGAAGAGGAAAAAGCAGGTGTAGTTAAAGAGGGGAATTCTGCCAACAAACCTTGAAAAACATCTCCTGAAACTAAAACATTAGCATGAGTTAGCGGCCCAGCCCCCCCAGATACACATGGGAAAGTTGCAAAAGTTACAGCGTCAATAAGTCTGCGGTTAGCAACATCTACTAACAGTCCATGAGCACATAAAAAATCTGCACCGATAATAGGAACAGTCACTGAGGCAACAACAAAGTCCCACTCGAACTCACGACCATGGAAAGAAACTGTTGCCCGTCTAGTGCCAAAAGTTCCAATGGGAGAACCGTTAGCAGCAGTTAGCAGTGGGCCACTGCCTCGGCTTGCTAATTCAGGTCCAACAGGGTGGACTAAACTCTTCTGGGAGCCAGAGTCAACCAGAAAACGACGTCCTGACAGGGAGTCTGTGACAAAGAGCAGCTCACCTCGCTCGCCAGCGCCCACAGCTGCTACTGAGCGCCGGCTTCCTCGTTTCCCGACACCCATGCACATGGTGGGATGCAGCGCTTAGCTTTGTTTGCGAACCTCCGGTGGTAGAAACACAAAGAGCTCCCCCGCCGAGTTCGCGCGCCAACAGCTGAAACCGCCGCTGGCTCCTCCATCTCCACCGTCTGCTCCGGCTCCACCGATGTACTCTGCACCGTGAACCGTCTGGTCGCCAGCAGGACCCGGTCCGCCTCCTCCGCCAAACCCCGGTAATCACCGGTAGATAAACAAGGGGAGTTGGCCAAAGTAGCCCTCACTTGCGACGGAAGCTGGCGCAGGAAAATGTGAGGGAAAAGGAAACCCCCGTCGTCTGAACCAAGTAGCGACAGCATTTTGTCCATCATGTTCACAGCCGTGCCGTCACCCAAACCCGGCAGCGATAGCAGTTTATCAGCCCTCTCAGTTGAAGTCAAAGTGTACCTTCGAAGCAGAAACTCTTTGAGGGCGCCATATTTGCCCACGTGTGGCGGGTCGCGCAGCAGCGGCATGGCTTTGCGGGTTGACTGCATATCCAGAGCCGACACGACCAAGAAGTACCTGGTTTCATCTGCGTTCACGCCTCGGAGGCGAAAGAGTGCCTCGATGTGCTGGAACCACGAAACCGGGTCACTCTGCCAGAACTCCGGGAGCTTAACACTCGCTGCGGGAGCAAAGTCGGCTGGGTTCGGCTGCAACAGCTGGGCAGACGTCGCGGCGGCGGGGTCCGAAGAAGAAACAACATCCTCGTTTGGTTCTGACATATTTCACGTCAGGTCACCAACTGTAGCGTGTGAAGAAGGAGAAACAAACTGATCTGCAAGCAGTTGCCTTTAATCCTTCGAGCGTCAAAACCAGTTACAGAATGAATGAATGAACACACGAACACTTCTTCTTCATCCCTTGGTAAAACCTGGGGAGCACCTCGCTGGCTCCTCCTACTGGGTGAGAGAGAGATGAGGCCACATGCCTCCCAACACACCACAACAGTACATTTGAATTGAAGTACTGCACAGCATATTTATGATTTATTTAATCATATGATTTAATTATTTTGTATAAATTTAACTTTTATGTTGTATTTGCAATGAAAAACACATTAATCAAATTTTAAAAAATTGTTATTACAGCAGATGTAATAACTAAATAACTACATGGTTTAATGTTTGCAACAATAAAATAAAGCTTCAGTTTTTTTAACCAGGTAAAAAGCCATTTAAACAGTAAAAGCTACAAAAGCTTGATATAAACATCTGATTTGATAAGCCTACTCTGAATAATGTTTATGCAAGAATTTACTAAAACATAAGAAAACAAAAGCAGAGAAACAGTGGTTTGTCTGGCCTTTTAATGGAGGGAGGACACCCCCTCTTTTCATTAATCCTGGATCAGAACAGCTACTGAGACATAACTCAAGTGACCATACAAAGGGCATAAACTGGCTAAATTTGTGTATCAAACTAAGTGTTATTTACAGAGAGTATGTGTTGCTAACACATTGTTCATGCTTAATTTATACATAAAGATTTATCTTGACAATGCACAAACAAGTCCAGAACATGTCAGTTATATTTCTTTGCATTCCTGGTTTTGATATGCAGGCATTCGCATCACGACGCGTAGGCATCACATTAAAACATTAAGATGCACATGTCCCTGGGAGGTCAAATATGGGCATGGGAGAAGGGGTGATAATTATTGGGCTTTTGGCATCTCTTCCGGCTACAGTAAATTTGTAAATTAAGACTTTTTTGTATTTATTACATTAAAGTTTGAATGAAAATTAACTTTATTCAGGGTCAGTAGGAGATATGGGGAAGTGTGACAATAGGATTTAACTCTCAGCCCATTTGAAAACAAAGTCTGGGGTCAGCAAGGTGTATTACAAAGATGAGAGCCTGCTTCCATAAAAATATATTGATCCAACTGAAGTGTCTGAAGTTTACACATGCAAATATGGCAGCATTTACCTAAATAAAGTGCAAATGTTTCAATTTGCCTTTTCTTATCTTCATCCTCCTGTCATACCATCATACAGATGAGTAAAATGGTAAAACACACTACAAAAACATTCATCAGACAAGGCCACCTACTTCCATCGTTTCACACTAATGCCCCAATTTTTTGTGCTTTTGGTTGTTATTATATATATAAAAAAAAAGAAAAATCACAAGTTTGAATAGTTTATGGCTAAGATTATTTAAAATGTATTATTTTTGGTTTACCACTGATGTACACAAGATTCAAGAATAAAACTGTCAACTTAGCTGACTTTTAATCTTTGTGGGATTATTTCAAGTTCAAGTATTTTATTGTCATTCTCATCACATGTGGTACATGAGGTGGAACAAAATTATGTACACAGGGTCCCAGTTACAATCAACAATAGTAAAGCCTTCCAACCTCCACCAGAATCTCCAAACCTTTCCAACCTCATTTAAAAACATTTTTAATAAAAGGCAATCACCTTGTTTGACACAGCCCACACAGCACTGACTCCACTGCTTCTGACAAGCTGAGCTGCTACAGCTCCACGAGTCTCCAGCTATTAATTTTGGTTTCTGACTACAATGCAGGTCTGTAAGCAGGAAGCTGTGAGGAACCATTTACTTGCAGACACATGGTTCTAAGCAAATCATGCTACTGTAGTTTTTTTTTTTTTTCCAAGCTAAACCTTTGAAGAACAAGAGAAACACTCAACTGAGAGGAAACCTTAAAACTGCACAACCTGGAACAGTCACCTTGAGGTGTTATGATCCAGTCAAGCATTTCACTCTGCAGATCAGGGGATTTTTATATAAAATGTCTGTAAAACAAAAGTTTGAGCTCAATTTTATTGCATTCAATAATGCTGTTTGTCTGTGACATCAATTAACAAATTTCATCATCTATACAGAAAACAAACAAGTTCAGATTTAATCAGCTTCATTCAAATCCAGTCTGTAGTCTCAAGACTCAATCAACCAGTCAGCATCTGTTTAGGTTTTTTTAAGTGTTCTGTGGAAAGATTGTGAACAAAATCCCACCTGTTGTAGACAGCCCTTTGAACAAGTGAAGTTTGGTCAAATGGAGCTCGACTCAACGGAAATGATGAGCTTGATGGCTAGCAAAGAGCAAAGTGGATAGCTGCCGTCTGAAAATAAATACAATCTCAAACGGGGTTTATGTAAACACTAATTTATAAACTTTTAAACTATCTATTCTCATTATAGAGTTTTTTGGGGCAGAAATATAATGTTATTCCTGCTGTACCATTCATTTGACAAATTGACCTCATTTCCTTAAATGAATTGTTAAAATTGAATAGTTTTTATTTGATACTATTTCTATCTTAACATGCGATTCTTGACCTGCCATTGTGCATCTGTTCCTACCAAACCCAGCCGGTTGAAGCAGATGGCCACTTGTCCCGAGCCTGGTTCTGCTAAAGGTTTCTTCCTCATGAGGGAGTTTTTCCTTTTCACCGTCGCCTCCATGCTTGCTCAAGATGAGAGTTTTGCAATGGAGTTAAACTCAAAGCAGTCTGCTCCTCGGATAAATAATGTTAAATTATCATTTTTTTTACAAATGAATGTTTCTGTTCAGTGCCCTGAGACGACTTGTTGTGACTCGGCGCTAGATAAATAAACTGAATTGAATTGTACCAGAAGTGCTGCAGCTATAGCTGCCAATGTCCATCCTTACTCCTTCAAATAACTGTAAAATTCAGTACAAACAACTGAAGCTAGCTGTTAGCCTATTTTTCCAGTCAGAATTAAACCACATTTCTCTAAACTGGTCTTTTTACCAAGCTATCTGCAACAGGTAAGATATTAACTCTCAAAGCCTTAAAAATGATAACAATCAGAGAAAATCTGACGACAGTCTTCCTAAAATAACCCTCTCCTCCTGTGTGCTCCACCCAGATGTTCCTGTGTGCAGCCCAACAGGAGGCAGAGCATCCAGCGCGTGCGTGGGACATGTCACCAGACAACCTGATGTTTTAATTACAATGACATTTTTTTTTAAGTCACACGCCCTTTTCCCCCAAACACAAGCAGCAGCAGCAGCAGCGCGACAGGCTGTCAAATGTTTTAAACACGTGACGTCACTGAGCAGAACCGGACTGTCCGCTGCACATTTTATTTTATGACAAGATCACGTAGGTGAGCATCGACCGTAACGCCACAGAAAACCCTCCTGCTCAGCGCGACAAGAGAGGCTCTGAAGAAAGGCGACACGGATTTAAGCAGAACACCGAAATGTTTACTATAGCCGCCCGGTACATCTAAAGCCAGTGCGAGCCGGTGTTGTGCTGAAAAAAGCGCCTCCGCGAGTCGCGGGAAGCGCGTCGTCGGACGTCACAACATGACGTTTCTCCAAACAACTATCTACAGGTATTTAATTTGCCAGTCTAGGCTCACCCCCTAAACGAAAAACTCTTACGGTTACTTCAAAATATATATATATTTTTTAATATGGAGTAGTCAAAAATGCTTGATTTCACGAAAAAGCCTTCTGAAAGCAAACTTCAACAGTATCATAATTAATTCCTCATTCAATTTATTCTGTAAGGGTACCAAAATCCAAACAATGAGTTTGCCTCCTTTGACTTTTTTAGGGAACATAAGTGCCTTGAAATGCGCTTCCCGTGCCGTTTGCAACAGGGTTACTATTTTCGGTACAACACCGGTAGAAAGTTAGCTCCTACGTGGGCTCTTGGCACCGAAGAGGATCAAATCTATTCAAGTTCTCTCAGCCGCGTTAAGCCTCCACCTACTCTAAAGCGAACAATAATGTTTCTGTGGGTACAGACATACTGCTGACAGGATACCTGCTGCTCCAAGTCCAAGCGGCCTGTCCGCCATTTTGAGGCATAAAAAGGAGGTGAAAAAAATTACAGCCACATCGTCATCTTCCCCACCTAACGCCGGATTTCCTTCGAGCACAGCTTCACACTCGACAAATATAAAACTCACCCTTTGGTTTCCGTCCGTGGAAATCCTCAGCAGCCCCACAGCAACAACACGACCCGGCAGGGCGTGAGAGTTCCGCTGCGAACTCCGTGGATCTTGTGATGTGGAGGTGAACTGTGTCCGTCTCAGCTCCGCTTGTTTTTTTTGTTTTTTTTTTCCGTTCGCCGCCGCAGTCGCCTTCACGAGGGCACGCGCGTAAAACTCACGTTCACTGCTCGACGGGAGCGCGCACGTCCTCTACAAAATAAAAGCAACATGAAACAAAATAAAATATATATTTTTTTATTATTTTTCTTTTAAACTCTTACTTTGCTGCACAGTTCGTTTTGCTTAATTACACGAAGCTGATTGAAAACTTTAGCATTTAAGAATAATTGTATACCTGGAGGGAAATGCTTTTATTTTTTTAGTATTTTAATGTTGTTGATTGACACAAAACATACAGTGGATGAATCAGACAACACGTTTTGATCTTAATTATTAATTTTAAGGGGAAATGTGAATATTTTCTTTTTTTTTTTTGCTCTTTGTACTGTATATGAAACTTAATGGTATTCGACATTTTGGAAGTGTTTTGTGTGATGACTAATTTTTTTATATATATTTTTCCAAATTAAAATGCATCTAATTTCCCTTTCCTGTCACCGTTGGTTGCATTTACAGGTAATCAATCAATATGTATAATAATGAATTAAATAAAACTTTACATTTTTATCAAGAAAAATATTCTGAATCTGCTACATTAACATTTAGCTCTGTTTTTATTTTTACATTACGATTTGCATTTTTGTTTTTATCTTGAACTAAACAGTTGTTCCACCACATGTCACTTGTTACTTTATTTTAAAAAAAATCAAACAGTTTTAAATTTTATTAGTTTTATTTGATTCATTTTAAAATTAAAGCGAAGTCAGACCAATAAAAAAATAATTAGATTAGTAAAAAGCATCAAACAAACACCAACTCAGGGGTGGAGCAGATTTTACAAGACATACACAGATCTGTGCGCATATTCCATCAGCGCATCACACAAAGACTAAAAACAACTTGAGTAAAATGCATATTTGAGGATTGATATTAAAGGTGCAGTCTGCAGTTTCTGTAGAATGCAGCACAGAATAATTTTCAACAGGCAAAGCATTCTGATCCCTCCCCCTGAAATTCAAACTCAAGCTCTGTTTTTATTGGCCGATTCAAATTCAAGCTGTTTTTATTGGCTGGTTAACGGCGGGTCACTGTGGCTTTTTAGAAATGCTTTTAGTAACACCTGGAGAAGAAGGGATAGGGGACTATTTTTTTCAGAGATTACTTTGTCTAACATCAGTTTGTCAGGAGATAGTGACAGAGTGAAGAAATATGTTAAAAATATATTGTTAGAAAACTTACAGACTGCACTACAGAAACTGCAGACTGCAGCTTTAAGGTTTTTCTGCACCCAGCACATTGCATTTCAGGCAGTGGTATACAGTATTTGAAAATTACTTGAAAGTACTTTAGTCTGAAGTTTATATTATTAGCTCCAGTTTTTCCTGTTTGTGCACATTTCAGGATAATGTTGAATTCCACTGATGTCAGACTCATGTTCCTAATTTAAGAGGTGCAACACTTTCGCTCAAGACAGTTTTACCTTTCTGCAAAGTTAACATTTTCTTTATCGGTTACGAAAAAGAAAAAAACAAAACATTTAAAGACTGTTTGGCTGCTACAACTTCTAAAAGAAACCACTTCCCTTACATATGTGCATTAAAAAGAAGTTATGTTCATGTGCATTTTAGTTTTCCTTTCAAATAAAATGTTTTGTCCCCATCTTGTGGACACTATTGGTGTCACTAGTGACAGTAAAGAACATGAAACAAGAAAAATGAAAGAAAACCAAAACCAGAAAGGAAATCTCAGCTTCACATCCTGTGAAAAGTTCACCCATCATGACACACTAGGCACATTTGCTGTGCAGCTGATGGGACATTTCAGCCCCCGGGTTCTTATTTTTAGGGAACCCTTGAGATCCATCTCGTTTTGTGCAGAGTAAATAAAAAACTGCATTTTTTTTTAAAAAACAATAAACCTCCATATTGTCTCTCTATTGCTTTAATCACATGTATCTACACATGCAAATTAGCACATGAACACAACCTTTGTCTTGTTTTAGGGAGAACATCACAACGAGACAACCCTGTGTTCTGTACACTTTTGGTGATGCCGTGCACGTGAATGCACAGCTCTAGAAAGTACAGCATATCCACTCGCTCCTGGCTACGTTTTTACATCTGCTACACGTGAAACAAGAACAAAATACACCCGGTTCTAACCACACACCCAAAACGTTCATGTTCGTATGGGACTTCAAACAGACGCAGGTTTTACATCAGGGCCCATGAACGTTTTAAGGAAGTAGGCATCGTGGATTGAACAGCTTTAATTGGTAAAAAATATTTAAAAAGCAAATATTTGACTTTATTTTAACTAGGCAGCAGCAAAACGAGCAACATAATTTATGTCAGACTACATGAAGCCACACACACACACACACGCGTGCACATATTTTCTGTCAGAATGTAAAGAGAATTGAACATAGCTAGTTATAAATATTATATTAATATAATATTGGCACAAAAAATAAGGAAATCTGTGCCTGATTGATGTTTTATTTTCTGTAACAGTATTTATTGGCAATAACTTTTATACTGTTGAAAAAAGTTAAATTCCCCTTTTATTAAATGAGCCACATTTGTCAGAATGTATTTTGTGGGGAGAGTATTTGTTGGTTGCACCCGTAAAGAAAAACTTGTTTGCTGCCTATGACAAACTGTTCCAAGTGTTTATTGGATAGAATGATTACAATCTGAAGAAACAATTTTTTTCAAAATTGATCAATTCAACAGACCTCTCAGTAGCATGTGGAAGAACCATACACAGCCACAAGAGCCGGGCACATCTTCATGCTGCTCACCAGCTTGGTCCCACGCTGCTGTGAGATGGCATCCCATTCTCCAACCAGCATTTGCCACAAGTTAGCCAACAATTGGATCACTCTGGGAAAAACAGCCAAGCTGATCCTGCAAATATTCGGGGGTGCGGGGTAGGTCAGGACTGCAGGTGGGCCCACTCCACTTACAAATTTTGGAGGTAATTTCTGATTGAAAAACCCTGCTCTACAGGGGAGAGTTGTCATCTTTGAGGATTGGGTTCAGCCCCAGACTGGAGATATGAGATTGCCACTAGTTCAGAGCTATTCAACTGGCGGCCCCGGGGCCAAATCAGGCCCACAGATGAGCTCAGTTCGGCCCATCAGTGGGGTTATTTTTAAATAAAACTAGACTTTAAACCACAAAACAAACGTAATGACAGTAACTGCTGGATGCCCGGCCCCTGAGCTCTTGGCTTTCAGTAACTGTGGCCCCCTGAGCAGTTTAGTTGAATAGTCCTGCACTAGTTGCTCCCAGATCCAGTGCCCTACTGACAGCACCGTAGCCTCTGATGGGGCTTTAGAAGCATAACACAAGTCACTAGCAGAATGAGCAGCACTGAAATATTGGTTCTGACATTAATGAAAAACAAAGAAGTTGTTAGCCAACAGCAAAAGAAAACCCAAGAAGAAAAAAGCTTTTCGGCTTTGAATAGATTTAACGTTTTTCCAACAACTCGGTACATTTACCCAACAAATGTGGCAACATTTAAGGGAAACAAACAGGCTTTCCAACAGTATAAGATTTATTTCCAAGTTATGTTACAAAGACACAACGGACCACACACAAACTGCCTTAAGGTTTGTGCTTATTATTGGATAAATGCACGGCTCAAAGTGGACGTATTAATTTTTCTCCCCCCCTCTCCCTTATTCACATCAAGTACCTGCCTCCAATAGAGATTTATACATCTTCTAAACATTTTCTACAAAAAAAAAAAAAACAGACATGGCTTTAATTAATTCCTCAATAAGCATACAACACTCTGTGCGCTTTTATAAAAATGGACTTATTTAAATGAAAAATAAATGGAATAAAATTCAGATGATTGTTTAGACTGACAGAAAGCTTGCTCTGCACCCCCTCCTGGGACGGGGCCAAACAAATGACACGACATTTAAACTCATGATCCATCATTGACGTGTAAAAGAAAAAAGGGGAGATTACATTCTGAAGCCCAAGCTTGAAAACGTTCATATGTACTGACTTTGTCCTGGTCGTAGTGCACAGTAGAAAAACACCCTGAGTTCTAGGACAGGGTCGGTGCCGCATCATTCAAAGCACCTTTAAGAAAGGGGAGCTGAAGGGGGCTCTTTAGGCAGTGGTGGGGTGAAACGTGGTCCTGGGCTGACAGTGCTGAGGGCGTAGAAGAAGCATGATGTGGACATGATGGACTGGATAAGGCTCTGGTTCATAAAATCATGGTGGTTCTTGGTCTCAGAATCAGATTCTAAGCAGCAAACTCGTTCACACCAGGTTTCTGAGCCCAGGACGATTCAGATTGCATGTTACTTTGATTTTGTTTATTTGTCATTTCAGCTCCTGCTCCGTTCTCATGTGCTCCACAGTTTTTCTCTGACCCCCACCCTCCAACAGTTTATTTCAAAGCTGATTTACTTGGCTCATGGGTCCACAGGCTCCAGGCTGTTGCACCACAGCCTCTGTCCCTCTCGTTGTTTTGAAAGCAGGAAGTAGCTTTGTTGAGGCTTGGCAAGTATTAATCAACAGGGATTTTGTCTTCTAGTTCCAGTGGGCTGTCCTCGGTGGGCTCCTCGCTCTTCCCCAGCTCGTGCAGCTGCTGTCGCCTCTGCACCTCGGCCTTCAGGTTCTCCAGATCCTTTTGGCTGAAAAAGGCAAAAACACACTTACTCAGAAAAGTTGTGATAACTCGTCTCAAAGCTTTTTGAAGAAGCCAACTAAAATCCCCACTTCATACCAGAGTGTAACAAAATCCTAGTCCTCAGTGCACGCCAAGAGGAGTGCTTTAGATGTTTCACTGCTACACATTCAGTTTAAATTCAAACTTTTTAATGCAATACAACTTTATTTATAAAGAACTTTAAAAACAACACCCGTTTGCCAAAGTGCTGTACATGAACACATACAAGCAGGTATAAAACCATAAAATCAACTGAAACCATAAAAGTAATGATCTACCAAAATCATAAAACGGCAAACAGTAAAAACAATAAAACAAATAATGTACAAACAGTAAAACCAACATTTCATGTTGAGTTTAAAGCCAAAGAGAGAAAAATGTGTCTTCAGAGAAGATTTAAAATCAGGAAGTGAGTCAGCTTGTCTGACGTGCAAAGGCAGCTCGTTCCACAGTTTAGGGGCAGAGACTGAGACCACTCGGTCATCTCTCAGCCTCCTGTTGGACTTTGGAACGAACAACAGCAGCTGATCTGCTGACCTCAGAGAACGTGAGGGAACGTACGGCTGGAGCAGGTTGGACAGATACTGTGGGGCGAGACCATGCAGCCATTTGAATACAAATAAAATTACCTTAAACTTAATCCGGAAACGAACTGGGAGCCAGTGTAGTGATTCTAGAACAGGGGTGACGTGCTCTCGTTTTCTGGTACCAGTTAAAAGGCGAGCAGCAGCATTCTGAACCAGTTGAAGTCGAGTCAGTAATGACTGGCTCAGACCCACATACAGTGAATTACAGTAGTCCAGACGAGTTGTGATGAAAGCATGGATTAAAATATCAAAATGATGTCGTGACAGAAATGGTTTGACCTTGGCCAGTTGTCAAGTGATAAAAGCTGGACTTGACCACAGATTTAATCTGAGCATCTAGTTTAAAATCATTGTCCAGCCTCATGCCCAGGTTAGTTGCTGTCTAGTCAGATGCGTTCAAGAACCCAGATCAGCCTGGACTTTGAAACCATCACTGGGCTTAAACAACAAGACCTCAGTCTTTTCTTCATTAAAATGTAAAAAGTTCTGTGACATCCATGCTCTGACTTCTGCCAAACATTCCAGGAGTTGGTTCACAGAGTACTGTTTATCTTCTTTTAACGGCACATACATTTGTCTGTCATCAGCATAAAAATTAAACCTAACACCAGTGTAAATAACTGCAAGTATATTACAACAGGTTAGAATGTATTTTATTTTGAAGTTTCCGCGGTGATGTCATTGACTTCCTGTTTGATCTGCAAGCCTTTATTTTGTATCTGCATTTCCTGTTTAGGGAGTAGTGTCATTTTGTTTGCTCAGGTAAGTTTTGCTGAGTCACAGTAAACATTTTTTTTGTACTAGCAGCCCCTCTGAAGAGGCAAAAGGCATGTTGATTTAAGTATTTAATATATATTCATGAGCATATGTCTGTTAATGTATATTTTGCATTTTAAGACGGAATGTTAATAGAAATGATGTAATATAATCAGTTGCACACATTCTGCATGTGTTCCAGCTTTTATGTTGGTGATATGATGTACCACGGTCATTGGAAAAAGGTTTAAAGGAATTAAATATACAGCCATCAGTAAAGTCTCATCCTTATTCGAAGAGGGGCCTGCTACAACCAAGTTTCTGGAGAATATATCCCAGAGGGAGTAAATAAAGGGAAAACAGAAGGGGGCCAAGTATATATCCCTGAGGTTCTCCACATGCGAGAGGTGCTACAGAAGACTCCACAGCACCAATACGCACACACACGCTTCTCTCGTTAAAGCACCCAGATCAGCATGGACTTTGGAACCATCACTGAGCTTAAACAACAAGACTTCAGTCTTTTCCTCATTAAAATGTAAAAAATTCTGTGACATCCATGCTCTGACTTCTGCCAAACATTCCAGGAGTTGGTTCGCGGAGTGCTGTTTATCTTGTTTTAATGGCACATAAATTTGGCTGTCATCAGCATAAAAATGAAAAGTAACACCAAGTTTCTGGAGAATATACTCCAGAGGGAGTAAATAAGAGAAAACAGAAGGGGGCCAAGTATATATCCCTGAGGTACTCCACATGTGAGAGATGCTACAGAAGACTCAAAGCACCAATACACACAAAGAAGCTTCTCTCTGTTAAATAGGATCTAAACCACTAATGTACTAATTAGTAATGTACTAATAAATTAAATAATGCTTTTGCCCCGTGCCAGCTCAGTCAATTTTTACAGCTCAGCTGAAAATGTTTGTGTAAGTAAAATAAGAGACAAAACACATTAACGCTCCTCTCTCTGACTCTACCTGAGAGGTATAAAGATGATGCCGTTGATGATGTTGAGCTGCTCCAGGATGCTGGCCATGCTGGGAGCAGTGAACTGGAAAACAGGATGACGTAATATCAGCATCATTTTATTTTTAAAGGAGGCAGAGAAAACCTGTTGGTCTCAGAGGAATCACCTTGAGGGGCGTGATGCTGGCGTTGGAGCCGTTCTTGTAAATCTCATTCATGGTTCTCTGCAGAGCTACAGCCTGCTGGGTCAGATACTTCAAATACTCTGAGCTCTCTTTGGTTTTCTCATGAGCCTCGCCCATCTGAGAGGAGAAAAACAAATACAGGTCAACTACAGTATGTCTTTGAGAACCCCGGCAGAAACAAACGTCCTGGTCCTGCAGGACTCACCTGGTTCTTGTAAATGGTGTAACCCTCCTTCTCGTGCTGCAGAGCAGAGCGAAACTCTGCCTTGCTTTCATAAACTCTTGCAACCAGATGATGACTGAAAGAAACGAGGTGATGTAAGAACGTCGTGTCAGGAGTGTTTGAACTCCAAGCGTTAACACGACGTCGCTCCACTCACCTGAGGGCCACTTTGAGGGACCGGGGTCCGTGGTACTTTGTGTTGCTGGTCAAAGCATTTTCCAGGAAGCGCACAGATAAATCGTACTCCATCACTCCATGAAGCACAAGCCCGATATTACTCTGCAGAAGACAAGGCCGTCTTTTACACCGTTTCATTATTTGTTTAATAGAAATCCTAAAGCTGGACTCACGTCTATCAGAGCCATCTCTGGATGGTCCTCTCCACAAACCAACAACATGAGGTACCGAGCACGGTACAGCAGCTTCAGGGCGGTTGATAGTTGGCCGTTTGCAAAGCAGTACAGAGACAAGTGCATCTGAGATGGTCAAGAAAATAAATAATAAAAATCTAAATAAAGACATTCAACTACCGGTAGTTTACCGTAGTTAGAAAGAAACAAAGTCCTGCACTTTACAAACTTACATATTCTTGAATTGTGTTTGGGTGCTCAATGCCGAGGACTCTTTCACTCATCAGGACAGCTTTCTGCTGGTTGCTGAGAGCCTGTAGGTGAACACACACACACACACACACACATCAGTTAAGGTAACAAGTTGTGAGAAAACCAAGAGTTTGTTGGCTTGTGCTGACCTCGGGGTGGTCTCCCATGATGTAATTAAGGCGTGCCAGCAGGCGCAGGCAGGCGCAGATCTCTACGTGCATGGCTCCGTACACGTTGTTGAAGAGGTTCAGAGCCTCGTTGATCAGTTCGCAGCCCTCCTTCAGAAAACCTGGAAATAAGAACAAACAACGGTGTGAATGTTTGTGACGCGTTCACACTATTGTGATCCATTTTTCTTCAGTGCGTTTTTTGGCATCTTTCTTTTTCCACTTTCTTTTTTGCTATTTCAACAAATCATATGTTCAGCTGTTTCAGGACAGTCTTGTTATGACTTTTGATATTGGTACAACTTTAGCTTTTTTAAATATTTAGCCTTTTCTGATATATTTTTTCCTCATAGGAAATGAACTGAGCTCATTCTACATCCTTCAAATCTTTACATCCGTTTACAACAGTTTACAGCTGATTTCACATTTTGTTCTGCTTCAGCTTCTTTCAGCTTTGTGCAAACTTAAACATTTTCAGCTTTTTTCAGCTAATTTCAGCCGTTTTATGCTCCTTTCAGGTTCTTTCTGCTAACTAAAAAATGTTGTGCTTCTAATTTCTTTCTGTTAATTTCAGCTTGTTATGCACCTTTTAGCTTATTTCTGCTAGTTTAAGCTTTTTCTGATATTACAGCTAGTATTTAGCTGTTTTTATGCTATTTTAGCTTTTCCAGCCAATTCCACATTTTTTGCACCTGTTTCAACTTTTTCAGACTAATTCAGCAAAAAACGTGGTCTCTCCACTCTCGTCTGGTAATTTCAGCTTTCTGCTTTTTGAGCTACTTTTCAGCTATTTTATTTTATTTTATAATTTCAGCATTTTTCAGATAAGTTCCACTTTTCATGCTCATTTCTGCTACATTCAGCCTAACTGAACAAACATGTTCTTTCCGATTTCTTCTACCAATTTAAGGTTGTTCTACCTATTCAGCTACCTTTTTAGCATTTCTTTAGTTATTTCAGCAGTTTTCAGATCAATAAAAAAAATTGTGATATCTGCTACTTTCAGCCTAAATAACTTCTTTATGCTACTTTTATTTTAGCTTGTTATGCTCCTTTCAGTTTTTTTCTTACTAGTTTCAGCTTTTTCTGCTATTTTAGCTACTATTTACCAGTAGCTGTTTGCATGCTAATTTTAGATTTTCCAGCTAATTCCACTTTTTGTTTTTTTCGCTCACTTCAGCTCTTTCTGGTAGTTTAAGCTTCTTTCTGCCTTTTCAGCTAATTTTCTGCTATTTATTTAGCTAATTTCTGCCTTTTTGTAGTTGATTTTCTTAATTTTTATGCTAATTTCTGCTTATTCAAACCTAATTCAGCAAATGTGTTCTTTCTGATTCATTTTGCTAAGTTACCAGGTACCGGTAGGCTTATTCTTCCATTTCAGCTAAATTTCAGCAAGTTTTTCAGCAATAAGCATTCCCACTGTGCATTCAAAGGAAATGCAAGTTTCATTAGATATAAACACATGAAGCTAATCTTTGTTCCCATATTGTGAGGATCTGACAGCAGCTTACTGATATCAGTATGTTGTTTAAATGGTTGCATTATAAATATTATACAAGTAAAAGCATTAATACTCAGAACATTTCCACGTTTGACACCATTTCAAACAGCGTCACCTTGCTGCACTTTGGCCTGCCCACTCTGGAAGAAGTGGAAGGCGTCTGAGGCTTTGGGGTTGACGTGCTTCACAACAGGGAAAATGTTCAGGATGTCCTCCTCCGTGATGGCCGGCTTGTGGCGGCTGTCGAAGTTGTACTCCTTGAGTAAAATCTAAAAGATGTACGTAAAGTTTTAGTTTCATTAAAAAAAATGTTAAAGGAAC
>JBBPBX010079410.1:0-16393 GCA_038048925.1 Garcialebias charrua
ATGACAGGGTGCCAAGAGAGGAGGTGTGGTATTGCATGAGGAAATCTGGAGTGGCAGAAAAGTATGTTAGACTGGTACAGGACATGTATGAGGACAGCAGGACAGTGGTGAGATGTGCTGTAGGAGTGACAGATAGCTTCAAGGTGGAGGTGGGATTGCATCAAGGATCGGCTCTGAGCCCCTTCTTGTTTGCTCTGGTGATGGACCGACTAACAGATGAGGTCAGGCAGGAATCCCCATGGACTATGATGTTTGCAGATGACATTGTGATCTGTGGTGAGAACAGGGAACAAGTGGAAGAGAACTTGGAGAGGTGGAGGTATGCACTTGAAAGAAGAGGAATGAAAGTCAGCCGTAGTAAGACAGAGTACATGTGTGTGAATGAGAGGGAGGCCAGTGGAACAGTGAGGCTACAAGGAGCAGAGGTCACAAAGGTGCAGGACTTCAAGTACTTGGGGTCCACTGTCCAGGAAAATGGGGAATGTGGTAAAGAGGTGAAAAAGAGAGTCCAGGCAGGATGGAGTGGATGGAGAAAAGTTTCAGGAGTGATTTGTGACAAAAAGGTGTCAGCAAAGGTCAAAGGAAAAGTTTACAAGACAGTGGTGAGACCAGCTATGTTGTATGGTCTGAAGACAATGGGCCTCATGCAAGAACCGTTCGTACGCACAGATTTGTTCTTAAACTGTGTGTATGAATGATTTAGGAGCATTTGTGGCATTCAACAATGTTTTCGTATTCTAAGATTTTTTTCAGATAAGAACAAAATTTACGTGTGGTCCAGACCTGTCGTATATTTTAGAGCAGTCAGTCTGCTGTTATCCAGACGGATTTTCTCCACTAATAACTTTATACTTCGTTATTTAGAAAATATTTTGGGTTTAAAAAAATCACGCACCATAATTATTCTTGACAATAGGTTATTCTGTTTGAATTAGAATTAGAATTTTAAGTTTAATTTGTCTGGTGTGTCGCAGGCTTCGGTGAGTCGTGCGCTCCCCTTGGTCATCAAAGCCCTCCTCAAATTAACACCCAGGTACATAAAATTCCCATACACCGCCGCAGAACAAGTACAAATTAAGACTGATTTTCATGCTATTGCTGGACTGCCAAACACCATCGGAGCAATAGACTGTACACACATACGGATCAAAGCACCTTCACCTGACGCATTCCCATTCCTCAATCGGAAGCAATACCACTCCATAAATGTCCAAATTATATCTGATTCGAAATATAACCTGCTAAATGTGGTTGCGCGATGGCCAGGAGGAGCGCATGACTCATTTGTGCTGCAAAACAGTGCTGTTGGCACGCGTCTTGCGCAAGGTGCGCATGGAGATGGCTGGCTTGTTGGTAACTTTTTAATTTGTAATTGAGGATTTGGAATTATTCTCTGATCATTTACCTATAACTCACTATTTTCTGTTTGAATTAGAACTATAATATTAAATGCGACCCGACCCCGGATAAGCGGAAGAAAATGGATGGATGGATGGATATTAAATGCAACGACACAAATTGGTTAAATTAAAATAAAGCGGCTATTAATTTTGTTGTATAGCACTACAATATTAATATGAAGTTAATTGAAGTTTCGAGACATTTTAAAATGCTTTTGTTCAAAAACACATCCGACACTTGCATGGGGGGGGGGGTAGCGGTGCGCGACAGCTCTTCTGAATAAGTGAAACTATAATGTAACACAGTTGTTTACACTAAAATTAGAAATACTTGACCAAAGAAAAACCAGAGCAGGGCTAGAGAGATAAATACGATGTTTATTTCTGTGAGTGTACAACCCACGGGAGACATGACATTACAGCACATTTCATTCCTCGGCTTTAAAGCAGATTCACAGCTGACGCTGCTAAAAATTACAGATTTATTTATTTATTTAGTTAGTTAGTTATTTACTCTGAGAGCAGAACTTCAATCTCCGCACCCGTTTACTTTTCGCTGTCATTTTTATGAACAGACACTTCCTGCTCTCTGAGGCAGGAAACGTAGCCTTATATGGTGTTTTGAGGGGTGGGAATTATGTAAATAACCTCTCCGCGTACACGCGCAGGTGGATAGAACAGGTGGAATTCATCATACGTACGCAGCTCATTTACACACTTTCCCTGAGGATAGAAGAGTTTGTTGAATCTGACGTGGCATGTTCGTACGAACGCTTTGTACGAACAAAAGTAAGAGAAATTTAGGATAAAAATACGAACATGTTCTTGCATGAGGCCCAATGTCATTGACAAAAAGACAGGAGAAAGAACTGGAAGTGGCAGAAATGAAGATGCTGAGGTTCTCCTTAGGAGTGACAAGGATGGATAAGATCAGGAATGAGATCATCAGAGGTACAGCACATGTTGAACAACTGGGAGATAAAGTTAGGGAGGCCAGACTGAGATGGTTTGGACATGTCCAGAGGAGGGACAGTGGGTATATTGGTAGAAGGATGTTAGAAATGCAGCTGCCAGGAAAAAGACAAAGAGAAAGGCCAAAGAGGAGATATATGGATGCAGTTAGAGAGGACATGAAGGTAGTTGGAGTGAGGACAGAGGATGCAAAGGACAGAGTGAGGTGGAGGAGGATGACTCGCTGAAAATGGAAAAGCCGAAAGAAGAAGAAGAATAAACTTAAACAACACTTCACAAAGTGTACATGAATAAATAAATGATCATCTATTTTCTTTTTAAGAACTTTCCTTCTCATTCCTATTCTTGTACATCACTGATTCTGCTTCCTGTCTCTCCCCAGCTGAAAAGAGAGACGAGGTGAGTTGGAGACAAGGAGAAAAGAGTCAAAGCAACAGTCTGTCAACAGAAAGAAATCCTTGTTTTGAAGTTGTTCTTTCAAACCTGCATCAATTAAAAAGTGAAGTTTCACAGACGTTTCATCTTTGCAACTACCCCATATATTTTCCAGTCTTCATTAGATGGACATCAACAGTTGTCACTGCTCTCCCTTCTCTCCTTTCTCTTCCAAATACATTTTAAGAACTGACACATCTTTCAAACTGACACGCAGAGATTGATTTCCCGAACATAAGAAAAATAAGAAGTTGAGAAATAAGAAATGCCTTTACGCTCTGACTGAGTGCTCTGTCAGAACCTACAGCACAAACGTTGAGAAAAATAAATTGTAAAATATTTACCAATAGTACTTTGACAATGACACTTCAAAAATATGAAATGTGTCGTTGAAATGCTGACTGCTGAGTGGTCTATTTTTGTGTTATTTTAATAATTACATATAGATTCAAGCGATCAAAATATCATCAAAAGGGCCAATGAACTGCTTTTTAAAACATCCATCCATCCATCCATCCATCTTCTTCCGCTTATCCGGGGTCGGGTCGCGGGGGTAGCAGCCTAAGTAGGGAGGCCCAGACTTCCCTCTCCCCAGCCACTTGGAGCAGCTCCTCCGGGGGAATCCCAAGGCGTTCCCAGGCCAGCCGAGAAACATAGTCCCTCCAGCGCGTCCTGGGTCTTCCTCTGGGTCTCCTCCCGGTGGGACATGCCCGGAACACCTCACCAGGGAGGCGTCCAGGAGGCATCCTAACCAGATGCCCGAGCCACCTCAACTGGCTCCTCTCGATGTGGAGAAGCAGCGGCTCTACTCCGAGTCCCTCCCGGATGACTGAGCTTCTCACCCTATCTCTAAGGGAGAGTCCAGCCACCCTGCGGAGAAAACTCATTTCAGCCGCTTGTATCCGAGATCTTGTTCTTTTAAAACATAGAAAAACAAAATAAACCATTAACATTATGTTATATCATACCTGTTAGCAGCCCATCAACATCAAAGTGAATGTACCGGTATGTAAAATAAATGCAACTTGCAGTCCCAAAAAATGTTCAAATAGTGTCACTGTTAAAAAAAAAAAACATAAGAGAAACTTTCTCTTGTTACTATAACAAAGGATCTACCATATTTTGGCCTGTAAGTCACAGTTTTTTTTTTTCATAATGTACATGTCCTATGACTCATACACTGAAGCGACTTATTATTATTATTTTTCCCTATATTTATAAACCAAGTTTTGGCTGAGATATAACCATTTTCATTCATTCTGACATTGAAAATATTGAGCACTACCATTTTCAACTGCTAGATGGTAATATGGCATGCCGTTGTGTCATGTATTATGTATGTCATGTATCCTTATACCTGCTGCCACTCGGTGCTATCTTCCGGAAACACAATATACCTTTCCACTTCTACGCTGATGACTGTCAAATCTACTTCCCCCTAAGACAAAATGGTACAGGCTCTATTCAACCTCTGCTCGACTGCCTGGCTGACATCAGGGACTGGATGGCTTTAAATTTCTTAAGCTTCAATGATAAGAAGTCTGAAGCCATATTGTTCCTTCCCAATGACACAACCTCAAACCACTGCATTGACCTGTCTGCTCTACCCCTGTCCGAAAAACAAAAAGTCAAAAATCTGGGAGTGATAATGGATCCTTCCATGAAACTCAACAGTCATGTAAACATGATTGTCAAATCCTGTTTTTTCCAGCTGAGGCGTCTGTCTAAGCTGAAGCCCATATTATCCAAAAAGCACCTGGAGACAGTGATTCACGCATTCATTACATCTAGGCTTGATTACTGCAATTCACTTCTGTTTGGCGTCAGTCAAGCCACCATTGCACGATTACAACTGGTTCAGAACGCAGCTGCCCGATTTTTAACCAGCACACGCAAAAGAGAGCACATTACACCAGTCTTGGCCTCCCTTCACTGGCTACCGGTTCATCTTCGAATCCAATTCAAAATTCTCATGTATGTCTACAAATCGCTGAACAGTCTCGCCCCCGCCTATCTCTCAGATCTGATACACCCATATGTCCCTCCACGTGCTTTGAGGTCAGAGGATCAGGTACTCTTAATAGTTCCAGAAACTCGCCTTAAGCGCAGGGGTGACAGGGCGTTCTCTGTAGCAGGCCCAAGACTCTGGAACGAGTTACCGCTGCTCATCAAACAGGCCCCCTCCCTCTCGGTTTTCAAATCCCGGTTAAAAACTCACTACTACTCCATCGCTTTCAATGCCAGCTGATTTGTACTGGATCGTTTGATTTATGATCTGCAATGTTTTTATGTTTTTCGTGTTGTACTTCATTGTATGTGTTGCCTGTTGCGTGTTTGTTTGTCCAGCACTTTGGTGTGGACTTGTTCCTGTTTAAAGTGCTTTATAAATAAAATGGTATGGTATGGTATGGTATGTATTAGGTAAAAGTGACTATTAATGGCACAATCGACTTATAGAGCCACCTTCGTCCAGCTATAGGATCATGCCTGAGCAACTGTCAAATCAGCTTCATTTCGCTGAGCCGCCCCAGTGAAATGCAGCTAATTTGACCACTGTAGTGATTTATTAAGTAAAGGTTCAACTGAGACACACATTTACTATAAAGTCAAGCAAACAAATGATTTTTTTTATGTAGTTATCTTGTTAAATTTCAAAGAAATGTATAGCGAGTCGTACCTCTGTGCACTCCAGCAGCTGCAAATTGGCTTTTGAAATGCATCTGATTTGACTGTCAAAGTGCATTTATGAAGGAAAAGTTAGACTGAGACACACTTTTGCTAAAATTGTGAGCAAACAAATAATTCAATAAAGACAAATAATGTTGCAGTTCTTGGAATCCACCAGGGCTATCCCTCCTTTCTGATCTTCTTTCAGGTGTTCTTGGACAGTATCTTAGTGTCAAATTGTGGAGAGGGGGTTTCTCGTTTGGGATTCTCAAAATCTAGTCTCTGCTTTAAATTAATCATGTACTGTTGGCATCTTTGAGCCATGACTTTCAGAGTGCACTGAGGTGGCTTGCAGCCAAGTGTGAAGTGGTTGGGATGAGACTCAGCTCTAAATCCAAGACCATGATTCTCAACAGGAAATTAATGGAAAGCCTCCTTTGGTTGGGTCAGTAGGGTATCTTTTCCTCAGGTGGAAGAGTAAAAGTTTCTGTGTCTTTTTTATTAAAGAAAATTTGATGGCAGGATGGAGAGTGTGATGAATCCTCCATAAAAGTGGTCAGAATAAGCTTCCTTCACAGGATGGCCAGGCTAAGCCTTAGAAATAGGATGAGAAGCGTAAGTCATAAGAGGTGGTCCAAGGGGAGTTTGGAGTAGAGCTGCTGCTACTCAATGAAATGTTTCAGATGAGTTGGTTTAGACATTTTATTAGGATACCTCCATTTCCATGCATACCCCACTGGTAAGAGACTCCAGGGAAAACCCAAAACTCACTAGAAGGATTGTGCATCTTCTCTGGCTGCAACCTCCGGATTAAAAGACTCACCACCAACCACCGAGCTACTGCAGTATTTGGTAATATTAAACTACCGTTATAAATTATTTTTAATGGTTATCATATGGGGACAGCACGGTGGCGCAGTTGGTAGAGCTGATGCCTCTGAGCGAACAGGCTAGCCAAGCTCAAATCTCGGTCCGGGGACCCTTCTGGGTGGAGTTTGCATGTTCTCTCTGTGCATGCGTAGGTTTTCCCCTGGCACTCCGCCTTCCACCCACAAACCAAAAACATGCATGTTAGGCTAATTGGTAACTATAAATTGTCCCTTGTTGAGAAAGAGAGTGAACAGTTGTCTTGTTTATCTACAAGCGTCCCTGTGATGGACTTGTGACCTGTCCAGAGTTTCCCCCGCCTCTTGCACATGCAGGACATGTCCACTGGTGACCCCTGTGACCCAAAAACAGAAAAAGTGGTTAAAGATAATGAATGGCTGGGTGGATGGTTATCATTTGGGCTGTTAATACTACCATATTTAAAATATGTATTAGAGTCAGAGTCAGAGAGTCTTTATTGTCATTTGCACCACATGTGGTACATGTGATGAAAACGAGATTATGTACACGGGGTCCCAGCTAATATAGTGGAAATAAACAGCAGCACGAACATGAGTTTGTATGAGCAGATGGTCACAGATGAACACAGATGAACACAGCAACAAGAAAACAGATCAGCATCAGCACAATGTGATATTTTGCAGTGTTTATTTTTTATTTTATTTTTATTTATTCATGAGTCTAACAGCCTCAGGGTAGAAACTGTTCCTCAGTCTAGTGGTTCTACACTTGATGCTCCTCAATTAGATATTAGATACTGTAAATACACTATTGCAAGTTTGTCTTCAAGCAGAATTAAATATTATATTGTTCGTTTATTCTGGAAGGTCCAATATTTTACGTTACTCATGCTAACGTTAATGCCAGTTTTGTATGTATGTTACCTGAATGGTTATCTGCTGCCACCATGGTTTAAGTAATTTAATTTTACAGATATTGAGCAAAAATGTAAAGTAGTAGTGACTGAGGGTCATTTCTATGAATGTGCATGACATTTTGTGAAGTTGCATGACATTTATTTTCATGCTTTGACCAAAACAGTTGCAATTTAACTTCTCAATATTAGAAAATCTTTACATAAAACAATGATGTAAGGAATGATAACTATTGTAATGATTTCTAGACCTTTATTTAATAGTTTCAATGGCAAATGTTTGATGCTGAAAAGATAGCTTATGTATAAGGTGCTATTCTAGATAGACAAGACTGAAGGGTCTGTACAGATCAACGTTTCCCTTCTTACCTAATAGGATGTGACTGTTTATCATAGGTTTATGAAGTGCTTTCAACCTACCATACTTAATGGTCACATTTTTCTTGGTATTTAATAATCCTGTATAGGGAGAGACTCTTGTTTTTATGTGTTTTTGACATTTTACAGTACTCCAATTTGTACAGAATAGCCTATCTACACCGCTTGATGTCTGAGTCTATCTCCCACAACAAATCCACTGTATTAGGGGGAAACATGCTTCTTAAATTAAATAACACTTTTGTGCAATTAACTGGGTGAAAAGGTTTGCAAAAATGGCAAAATATTTTTTAAAGCAACAACTTAACTTGTTATTGTAAAATAATAATGTGATGTTTTTGGTTATGTAAACATGAAAATATAATTTTTTTCACAAACATTGAAGCGCAACTAACAGAGTTTGGAAAAAATGTGTTCAAAGATGAAAATATATTCAAAATTATCTTAGAAAATATCTAAACACTACAGACTAATTCTCTAAAACTCCAAAGTGCTCCCTGAATGGGTTCACAACCTTAAAACAACATAAAATGGTCAGAAGTTGGACATATGGGTTAGCTGCAGGAGGTCAGCCAAGTGTTTGTGTTTATGAGACGTTTGCAGCAGTTAACAATTTACAGGTTTTCTCTGTTTTGTCAGCAGGATGGCCAGTTCACTGTCCAGAAATAATACTATAACACAGACGATGAGCACATTGAGTATGGTGTGTGTTTCACATAAAACATAATTACCAATACATTAACGCAACATGACTTTGTGTCCATAACAGTAGCAGCAGGTTTTTTTTCTTCTTCTTCAAATATATACACTTGTGCATTTAAATCACACTACATCCATAGTTTTCTTCTTTGTATAATTTTGAAAATTGTGTTGTTAATAAATTTATCAAAATCTTTATACATATACGTACAGTATTTTTCCCATAAAAATGTGTTTTCTCACACATAACCAAGCTACAAATTCAACTTCATTTAACTTCAACATTAATCAAAGTCTCTGTTGCCTAAATGTTCACCTTTGCATTTAAAATAAAAAATAATAATGTAAATGTAAAAAAAAAAAAAAACGGTTGTATTGCTGAGTCTTCTAACAGAATTTTAAAAAAATGTCTGCCTGGGAATATTTTTTATCAGCATGCAGGCAGCAGCTCTGAGGACAACCTAGTTGGCTGATGAACTGTGGATTCCATTATTTATTGTGACATGTGACAATTTATTTATGAAACAGGGCGATACAAATATTTTAACAGGTTAACATAACACCACGTGTTTAATGCATGTCATCTCAGGTCATTGCCTTTCAGATGTTCTTTTTAATGTCTGAACTGATTTTGGAGGAGTCTGTGATTTTGCAAACATATGTATCGGTGCATTCTTATTAAATTTATTAGGATTTGTGTGGGAGACATGGTGCTGTTGCTAAGGAACAACATAAGTTACTGCCATTTGCATTTAATAACTTTTGAACTCTTGCAATATTTTAAGCGTTGATTGTATTTTAAAGTAAATGCAGTGAAGATATTATTTTAGAGGTGATATGTAGAAAAGCTTTTTTCATGTAATATATTACTGATATTTGCTTTATGGTTGCTAAGCTATTGCAGTCCACTTATTTTTTGTATTTGTATTCATAACTGATCTGCCTTTTTGTTTGACTATTAAACTATGTTAAAGATTGCAGAGAGTAGAACGTATGATAAAAAATATATAGGCTTTTTTTTAAAAACTGCATTTAGTGAAAATGTCATATTGCTGGGTTGCAATCACGTGACCCGGAAGTGGCGCGAAATTCAGATGCGGGGCAGGAAGTGATTTTCCCCAGTTCAAAACACAGCAGAATGGATTACAGCAAGTATGCCAAAGCCCTAAATAAACTGGCGAGGACGAGTTTTGGGTTAACCATTTAGGATCAAAAGAAGCTTTAAATGGTTGTCGACTTGTTTCTGCCCGGGTGAGTAGTGAGATGTATTATTTATTTAGTAATTAGCCTATGCTAACTACGCTATCGCTAATGCTAACAACAAGTTTAGTTAGCCCCCTGTTATTTCTATGTGCGTGGATCTACTTAAAAATAATATATTTAGCTTCTGTAAAGCCAAATTCGTGCTGGAGTTGTATGTGTTAACGTTGAGTCATATGCATTTCTACACTGTAGGTCAGAGATCTACAGTAACTCCATTAAAAAGGTAAGTTAATGTACTGAAAATATTATGATTTTTTTTGTTTTGATAATACAGTATCATCAAGGTGATCGTATCTTCTTTGTAACTTCAGATACTAGCTGGTTAAACTCAAGGTGGCCATACATGGGAGCCTCACCAGATGGAGTCGTTTCATGTGACTGTCATGGAGCCAGGGTGTGTGAAATCAAGGTAAAATTTATTTCTCAAAAGGTTTGGACTACTGCACTGCAGACTTAGCTTTTTTAGATTTTTCTACCTGGATTATTGAGCATGCATTAGGGTACTGCACTGCAGACTTTGCGCACCTCACAGTATGAATGTTACAACTATAATTTTTTACTCAAATCTTTGTTGTTTGCATATTTCACAGCATGTAGCCGTAGTTTTGGGGATGGTCTTGCAGTTTGTGGGATGTTGCCTTGTTTCCAGTTAAAAAATGTGTGACCTTTCCATCACCTTTTAAAACTTAGTCCAGATTAATACATTCTTACCTGTGGAACACACCTGGTTGACAGAGACATAAATATAGTCTCATTTTCTAACATTGGTGTTGGATAGTGAAATGAGTGAAACACAATCTTTAAAAACGTATCATATTGAAATGTTTTGGAGACTACCGTATTTATTTTTTATGTCTAAGTTTCATTGTCTTGTCCTTCAGTGCCCACAGAGCAAACAGCATGAAGTCGGTCTGAGGATGTGTGCTGGACAGCCTGGTTTTTGTCTCGTCGTCTCGTCAAGGTTGGAGATTCTGTACAACTGGATAGGAACCATCCTTATTACCATCAGCTCCAGGATCAGATTCACATTGTGGATGTACAATATTGTGATTTTGTAGTATGGAGTGAAAATGATATTTATGTGGAAAGAATTCTGCCAGATGACCAGCTGTGGGAAACAGCAGTTCCCAAAATTCAGCACTATTTTACACATTGCATCCTACCTGAAATCCTGGGACAGAAATCCACACGTGACTAACCAATCTAAGAATCAAGAATGTTATTTGGAGTAGTTGATGAAAGGAGTTTGAAAAGTTTATACAAATTTAAACAGTTGCTCTTTTTTTCCCCAAAAACATTTGTCACTACCATAACATGTTTCAGCTACACCTGTAGCAAGCACTCTGCAGAAGGGTCATGTGATGTTATTACATGTCATGACAGCTGTTTTTTATTTACAATAATCTTAATTGAAAAGTTAAGTATGTTAAATCAAATGATATATTTAAATCAATATGAGATTAGCTTGTGAATTTCAAAGGTGTTCTAATATGTTAAATAACAGCACATACAAATGTCATATGTCACAAATGTTGCAAAATGAGTCTACTTCAGAAAAATGTTTTTATTTCAATAGCAAAACTCATGTCATTTTAACTGACCAATATTCACAAAGATTGGTTATGGAGTTCATTGAATAAATTAAAAATATTCAACCTTATTGGGTAAATTTTTTTTTTGTCTTCATGAACAATTAACATGTACAAATATGGTCTGTAACAGTATTAGTGATTTAATTTACTTTTGATTTACTTTAAATGATAAATACATGTATAATCATTTAAACTTAAAATATTTATATAAATATAGTTGATTGAATTACTTGTCGCTCAGGCCACTCTATTAAGAATTGTAATCTTTCATGGAGAACATGAATCGTTCTAAAACAAATTCGAGACACAGTGGCTTTTGACACATTAAATCTATAGGCAAGGTCTTGAAGCTGCAGATGTAATCTGAGATGCATAAGTATCATAATAAATTGCTCAAATTTGGAGAGTGCTGACAGTGATGACATGCTGATGTATAAGGTTCACAGAGCTGAAAAATTTGCATCAAAACTAAAAAGTTGGGCAGTCCCGTATAAAACTTTGTTTTATCGTTGTTCTGGAAGGTTTCAGGAGTAAATTTAGTCACTGAGACTTTTTCCTTAAGGTCGCAGATCTCAGTTGTGTAGCCTTTCACTGCATCCTCCAGCTTTGTGAGGTCAACCATGCTTAGATCCGTCTGGCATTCTGCATCTGCAAATATTTAATTATTAAAAATTACGTTCAGAAATTCTATAAATAAATAAATAGTATTTTTATTTATTATTATTTTACCTTTGAATCGTTCGTTTTCAGGGGCTGGTAAGCTTTCTTCACAGAGCTCCTCTTCCAGACTGTTGGCCTCCTCAGTGCAGAGAAGCTTCCAGGCCTTAGCTCTTTCCCTGCGCCGGAGGGATGCTTCTGTTTGTGGCCACTCGTTACTTCTTTGGTACCCCAGGTTAACAGTGGGGGCCCAGTCTTGGGAATGTACATCACCTGCTGCACTCGGACAACCTAAATATAAGACACCACTTTAAAGTAAAACACGTAAATGCCTTTCCTAGCACTAAGCTAACCGCTAACAACATTAGCATTCTAATCGGATTTTTTCTGGGAACAACCAAGTGTTGAACCACTACACAAGCTAGGGCATAACATATCTTACCTGTCTTTCTAGTTACTGTCCAATAAAATATCTGAAAATATGATTTAAACGATACGACCCTTACCTGTAACAAAGTGGTCGCTGCAGACTCTCGTCAGTTTCTGCACCTCCTGTTTTTAGCCGTAGGTTGTAATCCACGTTTGTCGTCTTTTTTCTGTAAGTTTTTTTAAATTAATCCCCTTGTAGCATACTACTTTCGGAACACGAAAATAACTTTTATCTATCTCTCGATTAGAGCGGTTGCAACAACCGTAAACGGCACAGAATTTAGGCATGTTGATGCTGAATCAGCAACAGAAGGAAACGGCTGCGTTTACTTCTTGCCCCGCATCTGCATTCTGTGACGTCACTGCTACGTCATCTGAAACCCAGCAATTATTTGATCCGATAATAGCTGAAACATAATATGCTGATCCAAAAAAGCAAAGTCTCGTCCTCTGGACATTCAAAAAACAAAACAAAACAAAGCAAAAAAAATGTAGAAACGTTTCGTCTTTCGTCCGAAAGACTTCCTCAGTCTGAGACAGTGTTGCCAGGTGAGAAATGTAGGATTATCGTACTAGAGCCCTAAAATTATCGTATTTTGAGAGAAATTATCGTACACCCGTCATAAACAAAATAAGTATGCTCTATAGTCACTCTGTTGTTGTGTAAATGTCTTCCTGTATCAGTAATGTCCCAGTTTTCCTGTCATATTTTATTTCTTATCATTTAACGTTCAACTTCTATCATTTTCATCACTTCTTCCAAACCGGTGTCACACGGCTCTGCTGCTCTGCTTTTTCTAACGCATGGGGCGGGCGCAGCGGACTATTCAGCCAATCATGGTCGTTGTTCTGCACATACGTCACTCTTAGGTCACATTTAGAAAAGCACGATTGGCTGGAATTTCAAGATGCCTTCAGGGTTCACAAAAAAACTCCGACAGACAGTTGCGACAGGCTGATGGAAACCGATCACAACTACACCTTCAGGGAATGGTCAAATTATCGTATTTTTGGCCTTTTTCGGGATTATTGATCGTACATCGTACAGAGGACAAAATTATCGTACAAATACGATAATTATCGTACACCTGGCAACACTGGTCTGAGAAGTTGTGTTCAGCTCAGTCTTATAAATGGCACCCTCTCACAGTGGATCAACCAGTTGGCTGATGACAGCCAAAACCAGCTGCTCACATGATCAAGGAGGACCATCAGCCTGACGATGGATCGTTAACACCCTGATGGTTGTTTGCTATTCACAGAGGGCTGAGTGATACTAGCAATAACAGCATTGTAAAAGGGGGACAGTTGAACCCGGAGGCCTCCACCTCTGTTTAATGATGGACGGTTTCTTTTCACAAAGATGGCCTCCAGTTGCCAAGTCCGCTTATTTCAAGCGGCATTGGGCTTGTTTTTCCCTGGAGTCGCTTTCAAATTTGATCAGCCGCTTGTGGCGGTTTTTTGGGCTTCTCGCGGACATTGAGTCGCTTATTTGTGCTTGTTTTTCAGTCGAGCAGTAATGCGAGTGGTAGGTAGTTTGTCACGCCCCCCTTCCACGTATGTTACGTCAAGGCGGATGTTACGTTCAGGTGCAGTTGGCGCAAGCGACAGTCAGAGCCGGTAAAACTATATAAGCGCGAGCAATTAATGATGAGTCAGCATGAGCAGCATATAGTGACACAACATATATATCTTGTATCATTCAACTATGTTAGTTTTTAGCAAACAAAATGATAAATTAATGAAAATTACTTTCAAAGTGAGTTTAAAATTAAAAACCGTGTTTCTTCACGGGACATCCGACTACACGCGAATGCAACATTGTTATTTATTCTTTGTCTATTCATTCATTCAACCTTTATTTAGTCAGGTAAATCTCATTGAGCCTCGAGGGCTCATTTACAAAAGCGACCTGCTACAAACTAAAGAATTTAGTGAAATGTCTAGACAAGACAACGCTAATATGAGCTCTAAGTGGGGTAAATATGGAAAAAAATATAATAAAGATTGGGAGAAAGAGCGTGCTCTTCAAGACTGGATCTGACCACGACCACAGATGGGAGAAAAATGCAAAATGTATTTTTATTTTTTAGACTGAATACGTTCTTTAATGTATAATTTTGCTTGTTATATGTAATGCCATAATAAATATGTTTATACTGTTTAAAACTGCCTTTTTTTACACAATGGGATGGGGTGTTTTTTTGGGCTTTTTTTGAAAGAGCGAGTCGCTTGTTTGTGCTTGTTTTGAAGGAGCTGATCGCTTCTTTCGGTCTAGAGATCTGGCAACCCTGATGGCCTCCTTTACTCCTCTCTCAAACCATTGTTCCTCTCTATCAAGGATGTGGACATCTTCATTCCTGTCAGAGTCCTGACCAAAAATATCTGACTTGCAGGGTCCAATGCAGGCAGAAACAGGGGAAGCATTTAATGCGCTTTGAGGGCTCCTCAGCTCTGATCTTCTGCCCCGTTTTCTCAGTTATGTGTATCTGCCGACCATTAATAATATTCAGTGGTACAAGAAGTCAAAGCTTAATTAAAAATATTGGGGGTTTTCAAGCTCGGACCTTGACTTGCTTTTAATTGGTGAGGATTGTAAATTACTGTATGGCTATAGGCAAGGGCCAGGCCGGACTTTTTGGACCCGAGTGCAACACTAATTGGAAGTGTATTAACCTATAGTGTGGTTCACCAGCTGCACTAAGGCAGACCAACAGGCTCTCCAGCGGCTGGTTTAAACAGCTGGGAAGATCATTGGGATTAACCTCCCAGAGATCAGAACTATCTATACAACCTGCTTTCGGAGATGAGTCAATAATATCCTGCGGGACAGATACCATCCTGCAGATGTCCTATTCCATCAGTTATCCTCAGGCAGAAGGCACCAGTCTATAGGTGCCAGGACCACCAGAATGGCCCACAGTCTGTGCCCACAGGCTGTGAGACTGTTAAATGAACAGTATCTCTCTGTGACTCCGCCCATTATCCTTACATCTCAAATCTTCTTATGCATATTGCATTGATGCAGCAACTAACTACTACCCTTCAACATATGGCTGTTTACAGTTCTCCCTTCTTCTATCCAGCCCCTAGATGTTGTATTATTATCTGTGTTTACACTGATCATCAGAACCTTGCAAAGTTAGTTTGCACCATTATGTGCTAAAATATTAATGTGTATGTGTATGATTCTCCATCAAAATGCTGATGCTGTCTATAACTGTTTTTATTATGGCAATGGCAATAAAGTAAAGTAAAAGTAAACATGAGTACTTGTGTCTTTTTGAAAAACTTGGTTTGGTGGGAACAGACCAACAGAGGAGCACCCTGATCTCATATCAGTGACTGCAGTCCCTGAACAGGTATGTCCATCCATCCATTATGTTTTACCTGCATTTTCATTTCATGTTAGAACAGGAGACCTGAACATCTTTTTCAACTTGCCCGTGCTTATTTACCTTTTTAGGTGCTTAAGTTAATCATTTTTTATAATTGAATGCAAAAAAAGAGGCTAAGTGGCAAAATATCTTTATTTTTTATATTTTTTATTTGAAATATTTTAAAAACACTAAAAATCCCAAAAATGCCATCACCATCATTCTCCACCTGTAGTGTAGAATCAATCTAAACGTGGTTTATATGTAAAACTACCAAAACAATGGAAACAATTTAAATTTCCATTTTGTTTCTGTGCCCAAATATTTGAATGTGGTAATGAAAGAACATATAACATCATTCTTTAAAGAAAACTTTCACTTGTGAAAAATGGAGTAAAAGAGCCAATCACTAATAGCTAACACCAGCTAACAAAAGTAAAATAAACAAAGCAGCTGGCAAAATTATTCTTCATCCTGCCACCGAAAACATGTACAAGACACAATGGCATGCATCCTACATAAACACTTCGGTCATCTGTAGCAAAAGAGCACAAATCAGTACAAACACACTGGAAACACCACACATACCTTTTTATCAAATCGGTCAGGTTGCCAGACACAGCTAGCTGTAGCCGTGTATTAATGTGTTTATCAATATAATCTAAAATTATTGTTATTAGTGGTAATAAAATTATCTATCTATCTATCTATCTATCTATCTATCTATCTATCTATCTATCTATCTATCTATCTATCTATCTA
>JBBPBX010079413.1:0-16392 GCA_038048925.1 Garcialebias charrua
AGTAAGGCTAGACAAGTTGTTTGGCAATACTATTTTAAGCAAGGTCCTACTGATTGCCAACAATATTACTCTACAGTCATCTACACACAGTCCTCAGAATGCAGTCCCTTGACAGGAACAAGCATTGCGGGGACTGTGTCTACTCTCCCAAAAACCCATGTCCACAAAAATACCTGTCAGACAAATTCGAAAGATTTCCAAGTCAGAAAGCTGTTCACCTGTGGTTCAAGAGATGAGGATAGTGATCCCATCAGTTCTTCTCCTACAGTTTGGTCAGGGTGAGCAGAAACCTGTGGAGAAGAAACCAAATGAGACATTAAGATTCATTTAATATTAACTTCAAGTTAGAACACTATACAGTAACACTGTGTAAAGAGCTATGGTAAAGCTAGACAAGTTGTTTGGCAAAACTATTTTAAGCAAGGTCCTACTGATTGCCAACAATATTACTCTACAGTCATCTACACACAGTCCTCAGAATGCAGTCCCCTGACAGGAACAAGCATTGCGGGGACTGTGTCTACTCTCCCAAAAACCCATGTCCACTAAAATACCTGTCAGACAAATTAGAAAGATTTCCAAGTCAGAAAGCTGTTCACCTGTGGTTCAAGAGATGAGGATAGTGATCCCATCGGTTCTTCTCCTACAGTTTGGTCAGGGTGAGCAGAAACCTGTGGAGAAGACACCAAATGAGTCATTAAGATTCATTTAATATTAACTTCAAGTTAGAACACTATACAGTAACAATGTGTAAAGAGCTACAGTAAGGCTAGACAAGTTGTTTGGCAATACTATTTTAAGCAAGGTCCTACTGATTGCCAACAATATTACTCTACAGTCATCTACACACAGTCCTCAGAATGCAGTCCCCTGACAGGAACAAGCATTGCGGGGACTGTGTCTACTCTCCCAAAAACCCATGTCCACTAAAATACCTGTCAGACAAATTAGAAAGATTTCCAAGTCAGAAAGCTGTTCACCTGTGGTTCAAGAGATGAGGATAGTGATCCCATCGGTTCTTCTCCTACAGTTTGGTCAGGGTGAGCAGAAACCTGTGGAGAAGACACCAAATGAGTCATTAAGATTCATTTAATATTAACTTCAAGTTAGAACACTATACAGTATTAATGTGTAAAGAGCTACAGTAAGGCTAGACAAGTTGTTTGGCAATACTATTTTAAGCAAGGTCCTACTGATTGCCAACAATATTACTCTACAGTCATCTACACACAGTCCTCAGAATGCAGTCCCCTGACAGGAACAAGCATTGCGGGGACTGTGTCTACTCTCCCAAAAACCCATGTCCACTAAAATACCTGTCAGACAAATTCGAAAGATTTCCAAGTCAGAAAGCTGTTCACCTGTGGTTCAAGAGATGATAGTGATCCCATCAGTTCTTCTCCTACAGTTTGGTCAGGGTGAGCAGAAACCTGTGGAGAACACACCAAATGAGTCATTAAGATTCATTTAATATTAACTTCAAGTTAGAACACTATACAGTAACACTGTGTAAAGAGCCATGGTAAAGCTAGAGCTAACTAATATATTTTAGCGGCGTCCCTTCTCTTTCCACACACACAAAGCGCGCACACAAGAACTTCACACCCACTTCAAGAGAACGCCCCACCCACTTCAAGGCCGGCAAACCTGAAGGCTAGACCGTCTCATTTCAGCAGTTTCGCTCAGCCCACCCGGTCTTGTGAGTGCGTGGCCTACTCGGCCCAGCTAGGCTGGGTCCTTATGAGGATGCAGCCCCTGAATTGAGACGCAGCCACAGTCCTCAGAATGCAGTCCCCTGACAGAAACAAGAACTGTGTGTACTCTCTCAAAAACACATGTCTACTAAAATACCTGTCAGACCAATTAGAAAGTTTTCCAAGTCAGAAAGCTGTTCACCTGTGGTTCAAGAGATGAGGATAGTGATCCCATCGGTTCTTCTCCTACAGTTTTGTCAGGGTGAGCAGAAACCTGTGGAGAAGACACCAAATGAGTCATTAAGATTCATTTAATATTAACTTCAAGTTAGAACACTATACAGTATTAATGTGTAAAGAGCTACAGTAAGGCTAGACAAGTTGTTTGGCAATACTATTTTAAGCAAGGTCCTACTGATTGCCAACAATATTACTCTACAGTCATCTACACACAGTCCTCAGAATGCAGTCCCCTGACAGGAACAAGCATTGCGGGGACTGTGTCTACTCTCCCAAAAACCCATGTCCACTAAAATACCTGTCAGACAAATTAGAAAGATTTCCAAGTCAGAAAGCTGTTCACCTGTGGTTCAAGAGATGAGGATAGTGATCCCATCGGTTCTTCTCCTACAGTTTGGTCAGGGTGAGCAGAAACCTGTGGAGAAGACACCAAATGAGTCATTAAGATTCATTTAATATTAACTTCAAGTTAGAACACTATACAGTAATGTGTAAAGAGCTACAGTAAGGCTAGACAAGTTGTTTGGCAATACTATTTTAAGCAAGGTCCTACTGATTGCCAACAATATTACTCTACAGTCATCTACACACAGTCCTCAGAATGCAGTCCCCTGACAGGAACAAGCATTGCGGGGACTGTGTCTACTCTCCCAAAAACCCATGTCCACTAAAATACCTGTCAGACAAATTAGAAAGATTTCCAAGTCAGAAAGCTGTTCACCTGTGGTTCAAGAGATGAGGATAGTGATCCCATCGGTTCTTCTCCTACAGTTTGGTCAGGGTGAGCAGAAACCTGTGGAGAAGACACCAAATGAGTCATTAAGATTCATTTAATATTAACTTCAAGTTAGAACACTATACAGTAACAATGTGTAAAGAGCTACAGTAAGGCTAGACAAGTTGTTTGGCAATACTATTTTAAGCAAGGTCCTACTGATTGCCAACAATATTACTCTACAGTCATCTACACACAGTCCTCAGAATGCAGTCCCTTGACAGGAACAAGCATTGCGGGGACTGTGTCTACTCTCCCAAAAACCCATGTCCACAAAAATACCTGTCAGACAAATTCGAAAGATTTCCAAGTCAGAAAGCTGTTCACCTGTGGTTCAAGAGATGAGGATAGTGATCCCATCAGTTCTTCTCCTACAGTTTGGTCAGGGTGAGCAGAAACCTGTGGAGAAGACACCAAATGAGACATTAAGATTCATTTAATATTAACTTCAAGTTAGAACACTATACAGTAACACTGTGTAAAGAGCTATGGTAAAGCTAGACAAGTTGTTTGGCAAAACTATTTTAAGCAAGGTCCTACTGATTGCCAACAATATTACTCTACAGTCATCTACACACAGTCCTCAGAATGCAGTCCCTGACAGGAACAAGCATTGCGGGGACTGTGTCTACTCTCCCAAAAACCCATGTCCACTAAAATACCTGTTAGACAAATTAGAAAGATTTCCAAGTCAGAAAGCTGTTCACCTGTGGTTCAAGAGATGATAGTGATCCCATCAGTTCTTCTCCTACAGTTTGGTCAGGGTGAGCAGAAACCTGTGGAGAACACACCAAATGAGTCATTAAGATTCATTTAATATTAACTTCAAGTTAGAACACTATACAGTAACACTGTGTAAAGAGCCATGGTAAAGCTAGAGCTAACTAATATATTTTAGCGGCGTCCCTTCTCTTTCCACACACACAAAGCGCGCACACAAGAACTTCACACCCACTTCAAGAGAACGCCCCACCCACTTCAAGGCCGGCAAACCTGAAGGCTAGACCGTCTCATTTCAGCAGTTTCGCTCAGCCCACCCGGTCTTGTGAGTGCGTGGCCTACTCGGCCCAGCTAGGCTGGGTCCTTATGAGGATGCAGCCCCTGAATTGAGACGCAGCCACAGTCCTCAGAATGCAGTCCCCTGACAGAAACAAGAATTGCGGGGACTGTGTGTACTCTCTCAAAAACACATGTCTACTAAAATACCTGTCAGACCAATTAGAAAGTTTTCCAAGTCAGAAAGCTGTTCACCTGTGGTTCAAGAGATGAGGATAGTGATCCCATCGGTTCTTCTCCTACAGTTTTGTCAGGGTGAGCAGAAACCTGTGGAGAAGACACCAAATGAGTCATTAAGATTCATTTAATATTAACTTCAAGTTAGAACACTATACAGTATTAATGTGTAAAGAGCTACAGTAAGGCTAGACAAGTTGTTTGGCAATACTATTTTAAGCAAGGTCCTACTGATTGCCAACAATATTACTCTACAGTCATCTACACACAGTCCTCAGAATGCAGTCCCCTGACAGGAACAAGCATTGCGGGGACTGTGTCTACTCTCCCAAAAACCCATGTCCACTAAAATACCTGTCAGACAAATTAGAAAGATTTCCAAGTCAGAAAGCTGTTCACCTGTGGTTCAAGAGATGAGGATAGTGATCCCATCGGTTCTTCTCCTACAGTGTCAGGGTGAGCAGAAACCTGTGGAGAAGACACCAAATGAGTCATTAAGATTCATTTAATATTAACTTCAAGTTAGAACACTATACAGTATTAATGTGTAAAGAGCTACAGTAAGGCTAGACAAGTTGTTTGGCAATACTATTTTAAGCAAGGTCCTACTGATTGCCAACAATATTACTCTACAGTCATCTACACACAGTCCTCAGAATGCAGTCCCTTGACAGGAACAAGCATTGCGGGGACTGTGTCTACTCTCCCAAAAACCCATGTCCACAAAAATACCTGTCAGACAAATTCGAAAGATTTCCAAGTCAGAAAGCTGTTCACCTGTGGTTCAAGAGATGAGGATAGTGATCCCATCAGTTCTTCTCCTACAGTTTGGTCAGGGTGAGCAGAAACCTGTGGAGAAGACACCAAATGAGTCATTAAGATTCATTTAATATTAACTTCAAGTTAGAACACTATACAGTAACACTGTGTAAAGAGCTATGGTAAAGCTAGACAAGTTGTTTGGCAATACTATTTTAAGCAAGGTCCTACTGATTGCCAACAATATTACTCTACAGTCATCTACACACAGTCCTCAGAATGCAGTCCCCTGACAGGAACAAGCATTGCGGGGACTGTGTCTACTCTCCCAAAAACCCATGTCCACTAAAATACCTGTCAGACAAATTCGAAAGATTTCCAAGTCAGAAAGCTGTTCACCTGTGGTTCAAGAGATGATAGTGATCCCATCGGTTCTTCTCCTACAGTTTGGTCAGGGTGAGCAGAAACCTGTGGAGAAGACACCAAATGAGTCATTAAGATTCATTTAATATTAACTTCAAGTTAGAACACTATACAGTAACACTGTGTAAAGAGCCATGGTAAAGCTAGAGCTAACTAATATATTTTAGCGGCGTCCCTTCTCTTTCCACACACACAAAGCGCGCACACAAGAACTTCACACCCACTTCAAGAGAACGCCCCACCCACTTCAAGGCCGGCAAACCTGAAGGCTAGACCGTCTCATTTCAGCAGTTTCGCTCAGCCCACCCGGTCTTGTGAGTGCGTGGCCTACTCGGCCCAGCTAGGCTGGGTCCTTATGAGGATGCAGCCCCTGAATTGAGACGCAGCCACAGTCCTCAGAATGCAGTCCCCTGACAGAAACAAGAACTGTGTGTACTCTCTCAAAAACACATGTCTACTAAAATACCTGTCAGACCAATTAGAAAGTTTTCCAAGTCAGAAAGCTGTTCACCTGTGGTTCAAGAGATGAGGATAGTGATCCCATCGGTTCTTCTCCTACAGTTTGGTCAGGGTGAGCAGAAACCTGTGGAGAAGACACCAAATGAGTCATTAAGATTCATTTAATATTAACTTCAAGTTAGAACACTATACAGTATTAATGTGTAAAGAGCTACAGTAAGGCTAGACAAGTTGTTTGGCAATACTATTTTAAGCAAGGTCCTACTGATTGCCAACAATATTACTCTACAGTCATCTACACACAGTCCTCAGAATGCAGTCCCCTGACAGGAACAAGCATTGCGGGGACTGTGTCTACTCTCCCAAAAACCCATGTCCACTAAAATACCTGTCAGACAAATTAGAAAGATTTCCAAGTCAGAAAGCTGTTCACCTGTGGTTCAAGAGATGAGGATAGTGATCCCATCGGTTCTTCTCCTACAGTTTGGTCAGGGTGAGCAGAAACCTGTGGAGAAGACACCAAATGAGTCATTAAGATTCATTTAATATTAACTTCAAGTTAGAACACTATACAGTAACACTGTGTAAAGAGCTATGGTAAAGCTAGACAAGTTGTTTGGCAATACTATTTTAAGCAAGGTCCTACTGATTGCCAACAATATTACTCTACAGTCATCTACACACAGTCCTCAGAATGCAGTCCCCTGACAGGAACAAGCATTGCGGGGACTGTGTCTACTCTCCCAAAAACCCATGTCCACAAAAATACCTGTCAGACAAATTCGAAAGATTTCCAAGTCAGAAAGCTGTTCACCTGTGGTTCAAGAGATGATAGTGATCCCATCAGTTCTTCTCCTACAGTTTGGTCAGGGTGAGCAGAAACCTGTGGAGAACACACCAAATGAGTCATTAAGATTCATTTAATATTAACTTCAAGTTAGAACACTATACAGTAACACTGTGTAAAGAGCCATGGTAAAGCTAGAGCTAACTAATATATTTTAGCGGCGTCCCTTCTCTTTCCACACACACAAAGCGCGCACACAAGAACTTCACACCCACTTCAAGAGAACGCCCCACCCACTTCAAGGCCGGCAAACCTGAAGGCTAGACCGTCTCATTTCAGCAGTTTCGCTCAGCCCACCCGGTCTTGTGAGTGCGTGGCCTACTCGGCCCAGCTAGGCTGGGTCCTTATGAGGATGCAGCCCCTGAATTGAGACGCAGCCACAGTCCTCAGAATGCAGTCCCCTGACAGAAACAAGAACTGTGTGTACTCTCTCAAAAACACATGTCTACTAAAATACCTGTCAGACCAATTAGAAAGTTTTCCAAGTCAGAAAGCTGTTCACCTGTGGTTCAAGAGACAAGGATAGTGATCCCATCGGTTCTTCTCCTACAGTTTGGTCAGGGTGAGCAGAAACCTGTGGAGAAGACACCAAATGAGTCATTAAGATTCATTTAATATTAACTTCAAGTTAGAACACTATACAGTAACAATGTGTAAAGAGCTACAGTAAGGCTAGACAAGTTGTTTGGCAATACTATTTTAAGCAAGGTCCTACTGATTGCCAACAATATTACTCTACAGTCATCTACACACAGTCCTCAGAATGCAGTCCCCTGACAGGAACAAGCATTGCGGGGACTGTGTCTACTCTCCCAAAAACCCATGTCCACAAAAATACCTGTCAGACAAATTAGAAAGATTTCCAAGTCAGAAAGCTGTTCACCTGTGGTTCAAGAGATGAGGATAGTGATCCCATCAGTTCTTCTCCTACAGTTTGGTCAGGGTGAGCAGAAACCTGTGGAGAAGACACCAAATGAGTCATTAAGATTCATTTAATATTAACTTCAAGTTAGAACACTATACAGTAACAATGTGTAAAGAGCTACAGTAAGGCTAGACAAGTTGTTTGGCAATACTATTTTAAGCAAGGTCCTACTGATTGCCAACAATATTACTCTACAGTCATCTACACACAGTCCTCAGAATGCAGTCCCCTGACAGGAACAAGCATTGCGGGGACTGTGTCTACTCTCCCAAAAACCCATGTCCACTAAAATACCTGTCAGACAAATTAGAAAGATTTCCAAGTCAGAAAGCTGTTCACCTGTGGTTCAAGAGATGAGGATAGTGATCCCATCGGTTCTTCTCCTACAGTTTGGTCAGGGTGAGCAGAAACCTGTGGAGAAGACACCAAATGAGTCATTAAGATTCATTTAATATTAACTTCAAGTTAGAACACTATACAGTAACACTGTGTAAAGAGCTATGGTAAAGCTAGACAAGTTGTTTGGCAATACTATTTTAAGCAGGTCCTACTGATTGCCAACAATATTACTCTACAGTCATCTACACACAGTCCTCAGAATGCAGTCCCCTGACAGGAACAAGCATTGCGGGGACTGTGTCTACTCTCCCAAAAACCCATGTCCACAAAAATACCTGTCAGACAAATTAGAAAGATTTCCAAGTCAGAAAGCTGTTCACCTGTGGTTCAAGAGATGAGGATAGTGATCCCATCAGTTCTTCTCCTACAGTTTGGTCAGGGTGAGCAGAAACCTGTGGAGAAGACACCAAATGAGTCATTAAGATTCATTTAATATTAACACCAAGTTAGAACACTATACAGTAACACTGTGTAAAGAGCTACGGTAAAGCTAGACAAGTTGTTTGGCAATACTATTTTAAGCAAGGTCCTACTGATTGCCAACAATATTACTCTACAGTCATCTACACACAGTCCTCAGAATGCAGTCCCCTGACAGGAACAAGCATTGCGGGGACTGTGTCTACTCTCCCAAAAACCCATGTCCACTAAAATACCTGTCAGACAAATTAGAAAGATTTCCAAGTCAGAAAGCTGTTCACCTGTGGTTCAAGAGATGAGGATAGTGATCCCATCGGTTCTTCTCCTACAGTTTGGTCAGGATGAGCAGAAACCTGTGGAGAAGACACCAAATGAGTCATTAAGATTCATTTAATATTAACACCAAGTTAGAACACTATACAGTAACACTGTGTAAAGAGCTACGGTAAAGCTAGACAAGTTGTTTGGCAATACTATTTTAAGCAAGGTCCTACTGATTGCCAACAATATTACTCTACAGTCATCTACACACAGTCCTCAGAATGCAGTCCCCTGACAGGAACAAGCATTGCGGGGACTGTGTCTACTCTCCCAAAAACCCATGTCCACTAAAATACCTGTCAGACAAATTAGAAAGATTTCCAAGTCAGAAAGCTGTTCACCTGTGGTTCAAGAGATGAGGATAGCGATCCCATCAGTTCTTCTCCTACAGTTTGGTCAGGATGAGCAGAAACCTGTGGAGAAGACACCAAATGAGTCATTAAGATTCATTTAATATTAACTTCAAGTTAGAACACTATACAGTAACACTGTGTAAAGAGCTATGGTAAAGCTAGACAAGTTGTTTGGCAATACTATTTTAAGCAAGGTCTTACTGATTGCCAACAATATTACTCTACAGTCATCTACACACAGTCCTCAGAATGCAGTCCCCTGACAGGAACAAGCATTGCGGGGACTGTGTCTACTCTCCCAAAAACCCATGTCCACTAAAATACCTGTCAGACAAATTAGAAAGATTTCCATGTCAGAAAGCTGTTCACCTGTGGTTCAAGAGATGAGGATAGTGATCCCATCGGTTCTTCTCCTACAGTTTGGTCAGGGTGAGCAGAAACCTGTGGAGAAGACACCAAATGAGTCATTAAGATTCATTTAATATTAACTTCAAGTTAGAACACTATACAGTAACACTGTGTAAAGAGCTATGGTAAAGCTAGACAAGTTGTTTGGCAATACTATTTTAAGCAAGGTCTTACTGATTGCCAACAATATTACTCTACAGTCATCTACACACAGTCCTCAGAATGCAGTCCCCTGACAGGAACAAGCATTGCGGGGACTGTGTCTACTGTCCCAAAAACCCATGTCCACTAAAATACCTGTCAGACAAATTAGAAAGATTTCCAAGTCAGAAAGCTGTTCACCTGTGGTTCAAGAGATAAGGGTAGTGATCCCATCGGTTCTTCTCCTATAGTTTGGTCAGGGTGAGCAGAAACCTGTGGAGAAGACACCAAATGAGTCATTAAGATTCATTTAATATTAAATGGTAAATGTAGCTTATTTATATAGCGCTTTCCAGCCCCCTGTGAGGAGCCCCAAAGCGCTTTACAATACCAGCCATCCACCCATTCATTCAGACATTCATACACCGGTAGTGGTAGCCTGCCTTGCAAGGCGCCATCCAGACCTACCGGGAGCAACTCAGGGTTAAGTGTCTTGCCCAGGGACACAACGACACATGGTGGACAGATGCAGGATTCGAACCTCCAACCTTCCGATCAAGGGTCGACTGCCATTACCACTATACCACGGCTGCCCCACACCAAGTTAGAACACTATACAGTAACACTGTGTAAAGAGCTACGGTAAAGCTAGACAAGTTGTTTGGCAATACTATTTTAAGCAAGGTCCTACTGATTGCCAACAATATTACTCTACAGTCATCTACACACAGTCCTCAGAATGCAGTCCCCTGACAGGAACAAGCATTGCGGGGACTGTGTCTACTCTCCCAAAAACCCATGTCCACTAAAATACCTGTCAGACAAATTAGAAAGATTTCCAAGTCAGAAAGCTGTTCACCTGTGGTTCAAGAGATGAGGATAGTGATCCCATCGGTTCTTCTCCTACAGTTTGGTCAGGATGAGCAGAAACCTGTGGAGAAGACACCAAATGAGTCATTAAGATTCATTTAATATTAACTTCAAGTTAGAACACTATACAGTAACACTGTGTAAAGAGCTATGGTAAAGCTAGACAAGTTGTTTGGCAATACTAGTTTAAGCAAGGTCTTACTGATTGCCAACAATATTACTCTACAGTCATCTACACACAGTCCTCAGAATGCAGTCCCCTGACAGGAACAAGCATTGCGGGGACTGTGTCTACTCTCCCAAAAACCCATGTCCACTAAAATACCTAGTGATAGAAAACAATATTACGCTTCGGCTTATCTATACACAGTCCTCAGAATGCAGTCCCCTGACAGGAACAACTATTGCTGGGACTGTGTTGAGCAGACACCTTAGGAGTAGACCGCAAACAGACTGTGTAGATTGGCAAAATGTTATTGGCTGTCAAATAACTTTCAGGAATTCTAGTTATTTACTTTCACTCTCCATGGCCACTCAGCGTTTCCATAGTTGTAGGTAAGCTCTTCCCCTGGATTTATGTCCTTAATTGCAAAGAGACAGAGATGAGGTTTTCCTTTGACAATTGTCTTCATTTTGCTGTTAGGGCTCAATTGGTCGTCATTAACCAGTCTTCCCAAAGACTCATCCTGTGTCGCTGCATCAACACTGAAACAACAAGAAAAATCTAATTGGCCAAGGATGACAGGATATAAAACAGTGTCCAATTCTGGTATGATTTCAACTTTTTTTAAAAACTAATAGAAGGCATTAAATATTTCAAGGATTAAAACTTAATTTTTATAATTGCTTTTAGTTATTTTTTTCAAATTTACATACCACAAATTTTTCCCATTATGATGAAACTCAAACATGAAGACCTTCATGACATGATAAAATACCCTGATGAATAATCAATAATTCAAGTAGAACAATCAAAAAAGCTAAGTCTGGTCCTCTGGACATTCAAAAAAACAAAACATAGCAAAGCCAAATAAAAAATAAAAAAAACTGTGGAAACTTTTAGTCTTTCGTCCGAGTCTGAGATAATGTATTCAACTCAGTCTTATAAATAAAGACTTCCTCAGTCTGAGGTGCTGCATTCAGCTCAGTCTCATAAATAGCACCCTCTCACATGGATCATCCAGTTTGCTGATGACAGCCAAAACCAGCTGCTCACATGATCAAGGAGGACCATCAGCCTAATCAACCTAATAGCACCCTCTGTCTTTGGAAGTCTTTCGGACGAAAGACTTCCTCAGACTGAGATACTGTATTCAGCTCAGTCTTATAAATAAAGACTTCCTCAGTCTGAGGTACTGCATTCAGCTCAGTCTCATGAATAGCACCCTCTAACAGTTGATCAAACAGTTTGCTGATGACAGCCAAAACCAGCTGCTCACATGATCCAGGAGGACCTGCAAACTGGTTGATCCACTGTGAGAGGGTGCCATTTATAAGACTGAGCTGAATGCAGCATCTCAGACTGAGGAAGTCTTTCGGACGAATGACTTCCTCAGTCTTAGATGCTGTTTTCAGCTCAGTCCTTATAAATAAAGACTTCCTCAGTCTGAGGTGCTACATTGCTGATCATGTGAGCAGCTGGTTTTGGCTGTCAATAGCAAACTGGTTGATCCACTGTAAGAGGGTACTATTTATAAGACTGAGCTGAATGCAGCACCTCAGACTGAGGAAGTCTTTATTTATAAGACTGAGCTGAATGCAGCATCTCAGACATATGTATACTGTACATATAGACATATACATGTAAATATAACATGTTCAACTGAAATTGTGTGTGTTTGTGTGTGTGATTGTTTTGTGGTATTTATGGACAGTGGTTTGTTAGGACCGTCATATTCTATAAACAGACAATCAAACAGATTATAGCCAATTACTGTCCCGACAAAACATTGTCCATAAAAACCACGAAACAGTCACACACACACAAACACACACGATTTCAGTTGAACATGTAATATTTACATGCATATTGCATGTATATGTATAAGCATACATACATGTATTTGTAAGTGCATATATACATGTATATGTAAGTGCATATATACATGTATATGTAAGTGCATATATACATGTAAATGCAAATGCATATAAACATATAAATGCATATATGTATATATGCATAAACATAGATGTATATATGCATAAACATATACATGTATATATGAATATACATATACTGTACAGATAGACATATACATGTAAATATAACATGTTCAAATTCAAGATCTTTTTTATTGAAATTTTCATTTTTTTTCTTCAGACAACAACAACAACAAACAAAAACAACAACAAAAAAACACAACAATCAATCTAAGTTACAACATGTAGAAAATAATCCCTACCCAATCACTGCCAAAAGAAAAGGAAAAAAATAAATAAAAGGTAAAATAGCCAAGAGACTGCATTAACCTGAATGAGTTGTGTTGTCAAAGAGACTGGAACAGATTCAGGAAAGGTCCCCAGACATTCTCAAATTTACCCTCTTTCTGTTGGAGTGTGAATCTGATTTTCTCCAGCTTTAAACAGGACATGATGTCAGCCAACCACTGAGCGTGAGTGGGTGGAAACGGTTCTTTCCACCTAAGCAAAATAGCTCGTCTGGCCAGGAGAGAGGTGAACGATATTACATGTTGTTGGTTTTTATTTAGGTGTGTCATGCCCTCTACAAGACCAAACAGAGCAATCAGTGGGTCAGGGTTCAGGCGTGTATCTAGTACATGTGATAAAGTCTGAAAGATTTCCCGCCAATATTTGTTCAGAGATGGGCAAAACCAAAACATATGGGAGAGAGAGGCTTCAGCATGTTTGCATCTCACACAGTATGGGCTGACATCAGGATACATAGAGGACAATTTCAGTTTAGAGATGTGAGCTCTGTGCACCACTTTAAATTGTATTAGACAATGTCTAGCACAGAGAGAACTGGAGCTCACCAGTTTGAGTATGGAGGTCCAAGAGTCCTCTGAGATAGAGGAGCCGAGATCCTCTTCCCAAGCAGCTTTTATTTTATCTGAGGAAGCACGCTTCAAATCCAATAGTTTACTGTAAATGAATGAAATGGACTGTTTTTTATTTGGGTCTAGAGAAAGAATAGTGTCAACAATACTGCTATCGGTTGAAATGGAGAGGCTGGACAAATGAAGAGTAATAAAGTGCCGTATTTGGAGATACCTGAAAAAATTGGACTGGGGAAGACCAAATTTTTCACATAGTTGTTGAAATGAAGCTAAAGTGTTATTGAGAAACAAGTCATTGAAGCGTACTATACCCCTTCTTTGCCATTCTTTAAAAACAGAGTCCTGAGATGAGGGTTTGAAAAGTTGGTTAGACATGATAGGGCTATAGAGAGAGAAACTAGAGAAATTGAAACATTTACGAAATTGTGCCCAGATTTTTAGTGAGTGTTTTATAACTGGATTTATAACAGTTGTAAGTGGTGGAAGCGGGAGTGAGGATCCCAAGAAAGCCACGGAGGACCATTTCCCAGAACACTGTGACTCCATCTCTACCCAGTCAGGGCTGTCAGGCCTGTTGTAATAGAATGACCAGAATGCTAGACAGTGTAAGTTTGCTGCCCAATAATAAAAGCGGAAATTTGGAAGGGCAAGACCGCCTGCGGCCTTAGTTTTTTGGAGATGTGTCTTATTTAAGCGTGGACGTTTTCCTTGCCACAGATATGATGAAATGATGGAATCTAACTGAACAAAGAATGAACCAGGGATAAAAACAGGAATATTTTGAAAAAGATATAAAAACTTAGGTAAAGTGACCATCTTGACTGAGTTAATACGGCCTGTGAGGGAAATGGAAAGCGGTGACCATCGGGATAATGCCTGCTTTGTCTGATTCAACAGAGAGACAAAGTTTTCTTGATATAAATCTTTATACCTCCTCGTAACTGTAACACCCAGGTAAGAGAATTTTGTCTTCTCAATTTTAAGAGGCCATTTACCAAAGTCAAGAGTCTGCGCCAGGGTATTGACAGGGAAAATTACACTTTTACTCAGGTTTAATTTGTAACCAGAGTTTATTCCAAATTCCTCAAGTAATGATAAAACGGAGGGCAGCGTGTCAGTCGGATGAGAAATGAAAAGTAAAAGGTCATCAGCATAAAGGGAGACCTTGTGCTCCATATCGCCTCTCCAGATTCCTGAAATTGTGTCACAGGACCGCAAGGCAGTGGCAAGAGGTTCAATTGCCAGGTCAAAGAGCATAGGGCTCAGTGGGCATCCCTGGCGAGTTCCTCGATGTAGACTGAAGGGTTTTGATATCTGAGAGTTGGTACGAATGGTTGCGGTGGGATGTGAGTAAATTAATTGCACCCATGTAATGAAATTGGGGCCAAAACCAAATTTGTCAAGAACATTAAACAAGTAGTCCCATTCAACCCGATCAAATGCTTTCTCTGCATCAAGGGAAATAACACACTCAGGAACAGTATCCGAAGGAGAATAAATAATGTCAAAAAGGCGTCTGACATTAAAAAAGGAGTGCCTGCCTTTAATGAATCCAGTCTGGTCTTTTGATATGATCAAAGGAAGGATCTTTTCCAACCTTTGAGCAAGAACTTTGGCTAAAATTTTGGCGTCTGTATTTAAAAGGGAGATTGGTCGATAAGAGGAACAGTGAGTTGGGTCTTTTCCTTTCTTTGCAATGAGGGTAATGCAGGCCTCTAAAAAAGATTTCGGAAGGGATCCTTGGTCAAATGACTCTAAGAGAACCGAGTGTAGGAGTGGGGAAAGTAATGAAGAAAATTTCTTAAAAAATTCAGCAGGGAAGCCGTCAGGACCCGGACATTTGCCAGACTGCATTACCGATACAGCTGACACAATTTCTGTCAGGGATATTGGGATCTCCAGTGCATCTTTCAGGTTGGGTGTGAGTTTTGGCATGTTGGTCTTTTCGAAAAACTGAGAAGATAAATTCTTGTTGGTATGGGATTCTGAAGTATATAAATGGGAATAAAAGTCCTTAAATGCTCTGTTAATTTGTAAATGATCTAGAGTTGTGGTGCCGTTCTCTAATTGGATCTTAGGGATGATTTGTTTAGCCATGGCACCCTTCAACTGATTTGCCAGTAGTTTTCCTGACTTTTCTCCATGTATGTAAAATGATGATTTACTTTTCAAAAGTGATTGTTCTATTGAGTATGTAGACAATAAATCAAACTTAGTTTTGAGTTCTACTTTTTTTTTGTACAGATTAGGGCATTTGTTTTGAGCATATTGTTGATCAATTTCTTTTATCTGCTGGGCTAAATCAGTTCTTTCTTTTTGAGATTTTTGCCTCAGCCGGGCGGTATATGAAATGATTTGTCCCCTAAGATAGGCCTTAAGGGTATCCCAAACGGTTGACAATGGGATCCCAGGAGTTCTGTTTATGGATAGAAAGAAGGTTATTTCTTTTTCTATAAATGTAACAAAATCATTGTTTGACAGTAACGTTGAATTGAATCTCCACTGTCTACTCCTTATAGGAATGTCAGGGAGGGACAAAGACAGAGTGACAGGTGCATGGTCTGAGATGACAATACTGTGGTAGTCACAGCCACGGACAGAGGGAAGAAGTTTGTTGTCCATGAAAAAGTAATCGATCCTCGAGTATGAATGATGAACATGAGAAAAAAAAGAATATTCTCTCTCAGCTGGGTGTAAAAAACGCCATACATCGCACAGGCCATACTTAGATAGAAAGGCACGAATAGTATGGGACGACCTGCTGGCTGTGGCAGGGTTTGTAGAGGATCTGTCCAAAACTGGGTCCAACCAGCAATTCAGGTCACCACTGAGTATCAATGAGTATGTGTTTAGGTCCGGGAGCAGTGAAAATAATTTCTCAAAGAAACCAACATCATCCGTATTTGGGGCATAAACGTTAACTAGCACTACTGGTGTGTTGTACAATTTACCGGAAACAATCACAAAACGACCATATTTATCTGAGTTAACTTGAAAAGGTTCAAATGAAATGTCTTGACTGATGAGGATCGAGACGCCCCGAGCCTTTGCTCGAAATGAGGAATGGAAACTCTGCCCGTGCCATGTTTGCAGTAATCGTTTGCTATC
>JBBPBX010079414.1:0-12706 GCA_038048925.1 Garcialebias charrua
AGGCTCGTTTCCGGTGAGAGTTGGACTCCGCCAAGGTTGCCCTTTGTCACCGATTCTGTTCATAACTTTTATGGACAGAATTTCTAGGCGCAGCCAAGGTGTTGAGAGGATCCGTTTTGGTGGCCTTAGAATCGCTTCTCTGTTTTTTGCAGATGATGTGGTCCTATTGGCTTCATCAGTTCGTGATCTACAGCTTTCGCTGGAGCGGTTTGCAGCTGAATGTGATGCGGCCGGGATGAGGATCAGTTCCTCCAAATCCGAGGCCATGGTCTTGAGCCGGAAAAGGGTAGCATGCCCTCTCCGGGTCGGGGAGGAGGTCCTGCCCCAAGTGGAGGAGTTTAAGTATCTTGGGGTCTTGTTCACGAATGAGGGAAAACTGGAGCGTGAGATCGATAGGCGGATAGGTGCAGCGTCCGCAGTGAAGCGGGTGCTGTACCGGTCTGTCGTGGTGAAGAGAGAGCTGAGTCAAAAGGCAAAGCTCTCAATTTACCGATCGATCTACGTTCCCACCCTCATCTATGGTCATGAGCTCTGGGTTATGACCGAAAGAACGAGATCTCGGATACAAGCGGCTGAAATGAGTTTTCTCCGCAGGGTGTCTGGACTCTCCCTTAGAGATAGGGTGAGAAGCTCAGTCATCCGGGAGGGACTCGGAGTAGAGCCGCTGCTTCTCCACATCGAGAGGAGCCAGTTGAGGTGGCTCGGGCATCTGGTTAGGATGCCTCCTGGACGCCTCCCTGGTGAGGTGTTCCGGGCATGTCCCACCGGGAGGAGACCCAGAGGAAGACCCAGGACACGCTGGAGGGACTATGTTTCTCGGCTGGCCTGGGAACGCCTTGGGATTCCCCCAGAGGAGCTGCTCCAAGTGGCTGGGGAGAGGGAAGTCTGGGCCTCCCTACTTAGGCTGCTACCCCCGCGACCCGACCCCGGATAAGCGGAAGAAAATGGATGGATGGATGGATGGTTTTATCTAAATTCAAAGATAATTTGTTTAATTTAAACCAAGTTTGTATTTTTATAAATTCTGTTTTCATCATATCCAAAATCTGTTTTATGTCTTTACCCGAACAGAAAAATGTGGTGTCATCGGCAAAAAGAACACATTTAAGAAGTCCTGACACATTTACCAAGTCATTCACATATAAAATAAATAACTTTGGTCCAAGCACAGAGCCCTGAGGAACTCCACAAGTGATATCACGGAGGTCAGATCTAACATCATTTATTTGCACAAACTGTTTCCTATCTTTCAAATAGCTAGATACCCACTGTAATGCTGGTCCTCTAATACCATATTTATTTAGTTTTTCAAGGAGAATGGTGTGGTCAATGGTATCAAATGCTTTTTTTAGATCAACAAAAACACTAACACAGTACTGTTTATGATCGACAGCATTAGTTATTTGTTCCATTAAATCCATGAGAGCCATTGATGTAGAGTTTTTTCCTCTAAACCCATACTGACTGCTACTTAAAATATTTTGTTTATCAATAAATTGATCCAATCTGGTCACAAATAGTTTTTCTAGAATTTTTGAGAACTGTGGTAACAAGGATATTGGCCTATAATTATTGAATACACATTTATCACCATTTTTAAAAAGAGGAATTACCTTTGCTACTTTCATGTTATCTGGAAATATTCCTGTTGAAAAAGATAAATTGCATATATATGTAAACGGTTCAATAACATAACTCATTATTTCTTTTACGAACATCATATCCATGTCCACCCAGTCTTTTATAAATGATATAACATGATGATATGATGATATAAAATGATAAATGATATAAATGATATAACATGTTTTTAATACAAAGCCAACTGTTGTACAAAGTTTGTTGTTCATTTATTCAAATAGAAGCATCAGAGAAATCTGGAAATGTTCAGTATGTTTAAAAATCAAAATAAACTGAAACTACATTGTACTAACCAAGGTACTTTGGTGTCCAAGTACACCCACTACAAAAAGACTACACCACTGGGTCCACTGTCCAGGAACATGTGGTAAAGAGATGATAAAGAGCTTCAGAAGCTTCAGTACAGTATATTCAAAACGGTGCAGCAAGGATTTTATTGAGAGCTCATAAATGTCAATCCAGGGAATTGGATTATGAAATGGCTTGGAGAATGTAGTTAAAAATGCCAAGTCAATGTTTACATTTAAGAAAATTATCAAAACGAATTTGTTAAAAAAATATATGAAATAGCGTAATGTGTATTGTATTAGTTAGAAAATTAGAAAGAGTTATTCATTTTGTACTGTTGCTGGAAGATTATTATTGTTTAAACTGATTGTTTGAAAAAAGGGGCAGATATAATAAGATTTATTCTTCTTTCTGCTACCTTTCATTTTTTTATATTTTGTACGTTATCATTTATGGGATTGTCTTGTATTGTGTTTCTTTTGTAAAAAAAGAACAAATTTAATAAACATAAACATAAACATAACCTCCATTGGCTTCCTGTCACCTACAGAATTCAGTACAAAACTGCTCTCATTACACACCAATGCTTACACGGAACTTCACCTGATTAAAGGACATTCTTGCACCATATTCATCCACCCGGTCTCTTCGATCACAGAACAGTAATCTAGTTCACATTCCTCGAACCAAATTAAGGACCATGGGAGACCGGGCATTCTGTGTGGCTGCCCCCTGCCTATGGAACTCCCTCCCCGACTACCTGAGAGCTCCACAGTCACTGGTTGACTTTAAAAAAGACTTAAAGACTTTTCTTTTTAAGCTAGCCTATTCTGCCTCCACATGATTTTACCTTTGATCTTAGTTGATATTATCATTGATTTTACTTGACTATCACTTGTTTTATTTGATCTTTGATTTTTGTTGCACTTTGTAGCACTTTGAGATTTTCGTTAATGAAAAGTGCGTTATAAATTAAATTCATTATTAATTCATTATTAAAGAGAGTCCAGGCAGGATGGAGTGGTTAGAGAAAAGTTTCAGGAGTTATTTGCTACTAAAGAGTGTCAGCAAAGGTCAAAGGAAAAGTTTACAAGACAGTGGTGAGACCAGCTATGTTGTATGGTCTGGAGACAGAGACATGGACAAAAAGACAGGAGGCAAAACTGGAAGTGTCAGAAATGAAGATGTTGAGGTTCTCCTTAGGAGTGACAATGATGGATATGATTAGGAATGAGATCATCAGAGGTACAGCACAGGTTGAGCAACTTGGAGATAAAGTTAGAGACCAGACTGAGATGGTTTGGACACGTCCAGAGGAGGGACAGTGGGTGTATTGGTAGAAGGATGTTAGAAATGCAGCTGCCAGGAATAAGACAAAGAGGAGATCTATGGGTGTAGTTAGAGAGGACATGGCGTTGGAGTGAGGACAGTGTGACATGGAGGAGGACTCACTAGCTGTGTTTCCATCCATTTTAATTGCGAAATTTGAGCTACCTCGCAAATATGTAAATACAAATTAATGCAGATCAGAAGTGTTTCCATCTACTGGCTTGAAGCGCTTCTTCCAAGCCGCGCACAGCGTCATTACGTCAGACGTCAGCGTCATTACGTCAGACGTCAGCACTGCGCATGTCTACAGTAAACAGGAAGTAGCGGTTGAAAACAGAACCCGGCCACACATCTCGTCAAAATGGAGAGAATATTTCAGGTACGTGTTGCTATCGGGCGAGTTGTATTTATTCTGTCATGCCAACTAGTTTTAGCGATGTTACATGTTGTCCGGAGCGGAAACAGCTGAACGTCACGTGACGTGAATGTTCGCTACGTCAGAAATGAGTCGGAAAATGTGTTTCCATCTGTCGTTTAGCGCATCTCAAATCCCAAAAACCACCTCAAGCGAGCGTATAAACTTTTTAGCGTAATTCAGGAAGTAACCTCGCAATTTGCCGTTTCCATTAAGCTTTTCTGCTGCGCTATTTCAAATTGCGCAGCTAGAAACCTTGATGGAAACACGGCTACTGTGGCGATTCCTGAAGAGGGAAAAATCAAATGATTTTTTATTTTTTTTATTTTAACACAACTTTATTTACACAACAAGTTAACACAAGAAGAAGAAGTATAGAAGTTGAGACTATCTGCTGTACACTGCTGTCAGTTTTAGGTTACATGCTTATCCTGTCAGAAATATGATGATATTCCAGCCTGGAGTGCTACAGCTGGCTGCTGCTGCTCGTGGCTGCAAAATAATGACAGTCAGCTTGTTAACCAAACTGAGGCCATTTAAAGAGCAGTTTGCAACAGGTAAGATGTTGATTGCTCACAGCTTTTCCACTGAAGCCCTTTGAAAAATATTGTGAACATCCCTTTAATATGATAATTCATCTCTCAGTTTAACCGGATGAATGAGCCGTTTACTGTAAGGAGAATAACAGAAACATTCACACGACTCGACGCATAACGCATAACTCAGCTGCATCGTTTTGGATTTATTCTCACAGATTTTACGACTTTACTGCCTGTAATAAAGTGAGTGTGGATAAAAAAATAAAAATAAAAATGGTTATATATCAAACAAACTTTATCATTTCACTTCAGGTCGTCAGAGCTGCAGAAAACACCCACCGGCGGCTCGTCTTTCTCCATTAAACACCACTAAAACACACATCTGTCATGGTGTGCGGGAACAGGCCTCATCTTTATGGAGGGACGTTTCTGAGCACCAGCCACGTGTTTGCATCCAGAGCTGGTCAAATGAAGGGAGGAAGACAAATACTGTCTTCAAAGTAAACATTTATCAGAGTTTCACGTTCAGAGGAACAATAAAACGCAGCACTTCATCAACGTCGGGCGGCGTGTCTGATGATCCATGAATCAGATGAGCGTTGGGGGAACAAGCTGTTTTCAGGTGAGAGACGATCCATCATCCTCCAAACACCCCGAGGCTGCTCACACTGAGCTCTGTACCCAGCGTTACCAAGTGAGAAATGTAGGATTATTGTATTAGAGACATAAAATTATTGTATTTTGAGGGAAATTATCGTACACCCGTCATAACCAAAATAACAAGTATGCACTATAATCACTCTATCGTTGAACAGCGTCTAACAGGCACTCACAGTTTTGTGGCGTCAGTACGAGTAGGAACCATAGACAATAATACAGGTAGTCCTCGGGTTACGACGGTCTCGAGTTACAACGTTTAGTGGTTACGATGCATCTCTCATAAAAATAAAAAGCTATGAAAAGCAGAGTTACGCAGTTTTACGTCATAAAACGGAATGCGGAATATGGTGGATGGACCGGTTTTACGTCGTAAATGTAGCGGCAGAGGAATACACTGTGCTGTAGTACTGTGAACGTGGTTTTACGTCATAAACAGAATGCGGAATACGGTGGATGGACCGGTTTTACGTCGTAAATGTAGCGGCAGAGGAATACACTGCGCTATAGTACTGTGAATGTGGTTTTACGTCATAAACGGAATGCGGAATACGGCAGATGGACCGGTGTTACGTTGTAAACGTAAAGCAATGGCGGAAAATATTGTACTGTACGCGGTGCGGTGGTGGAAAATATTGTACTGTATGCAGTGCAGCGGCGGAGGAATACTGTACTGTACTGTGAACACGGTTTTACATTGTAAACGGAAAACAGAAGGTACAGCGGATGGACCAAGGAGAACGGCGTCAACAGCATCCTGGTAGGCCATTAACTCTTTTTTCCCTTCATTATGGCTCCCAAACGTATGTGTTTTTTGATAATTATGTACTGTGTTAGGATATGCTAAGTGCTTGGTAATACAGTACTGTACATGTATATGTTGCAGTATGTACGTATATTCCGACTTACGTCGAAAATCGGTTTACGACGCCGCATAGGAACGGATCTGCGTCGTAAGTCGAGGACTACCTGTACGTATTAATGTCTGTGGTGGGAAGTAACACTGTCTGTACCAGTCTGTCGTCGCTGTGAAGATGACACGTGGTGCAACCTGGACAGCTTTTTATTTACATCTACGAAGACACGCTGCTGCAGAGAGAGGCGCAGAAAACGCCCCAGACGTCTCCTGAAAGCTTTCTAGGGAATAACTGTTAAGTGTCACGTCTCCGTTCTGCTGTGCAGCTTTTGAAACATGGTCCCCTTAATTTCAAAACAAATAAGAGAACGATTTCATTTAATGATCGTTCCCCAAAGACTGCCTGCACTTAGTGTTGACGGTCCAAAGTTCACATGACTAAAAGTTTCCTCCTCCAAAGCTCATTAGGTGAAGCAGAAGAGGTAATGTCTTCAAGAAGTGATGCCAAACTTCTACTTGTGCTGCAGAAACTTTAAATGACCGTTCAGCCCGAATGACCGAGCATGTTGTGTTTGATATGAAGTGAAGCAATAAAGAATTTCATCGGTCATTCTTGTCCACGTGAGCAGAGACTTTCAGACACTCCCAGTCAGACGTGCACACCATTGGCGATTTTAGCCTCTTTTTTGAGGGGGGTTCTCAAACACCCCTACATTTTAACTCAGCACCCCTGGAAAATAATTAAACCATTATTTTGATTTTGAAAGGAAACTGCTCTCAAACTTTAGTTTCACCAAAACATTCAATAAATTACAGTAAAATCAATGTTTTTTTTTCTGCACAAGTTGGATCCTCGACACCACCTGTCAATCAACTCAGTAGGCATGTCACCAACTGACCAATCAGCAATCCCAATTTGTCCCGAAGGTAAACGCCCCTTACCTGCAGGAGCTCCACCCCCTTTCCCTCAGACAACATTGTCAGGGTTTTGGTTTACGGATGTTTTGCAGTCAGAGGTATTTCGTGAAAAATCATCAGAAACAAATGGTTCAGCGTTGTCAGTGGAGACACGTGTTACCCTGAACGTTTAGCAGCGGTGTCAAACTCACAACATGTGGCCAAAATTATAACCTTTTTCAAACTAAGGGTCAATTTGAGAATCTACATTAACTCATAGATACCAACATCTTTTCTTGGTCACAGGTTCCTTAACAACATTGGTCTCATTTGATGTTCTCTGTTGTGCTTTCGACATCATAATCAAATATTACTGAAAAAATTTCAAGAGATAAAAGTATTTTACGTTTCACATATCATCTTGGGGGCCAGAGAAGATGTCAACGAGGGCCACATTTGGCCCCCGGGAGTTTGACACATATGGTTTTTAGAGGGTGGAATACAGTTTATTCCATTTCAAAATCTAAAGGAAGTTTGGAAAAATGCAAAAGATGATGAAGGCCTGCGGGCGACCTCATGAGCAGCTGATTACAACAGTCATAAACAGGAAGTAGCACATGTTCATCTGTACGAAGGTAACTGCAGGTTAATCCTCCATTTTCTGTCATAATTATATTTTATCAGTTAAAACAAAACTGATTTTTTTTTACAATGTTTATTAGGTTGTGTAATGTAAAGCAGAGTGCTACATGTGTAGCATATTAGCTAGCACATCTGTAAATTGCAAACATGGAACATACATGAACAAAAGAGAACAACTGATAACTAATTATAAACACAAATACAGCAACCAAGGTTATTACAGAACATAAAACTGTATTTTACAATGTGAAAATTAAACCGTAGCGCGTCTGTATTGTGTGCAACTACCGTACTTTCCGACTTAAAAGTCGCACCGCCCTATATGTCGCATTAGTCCAATTATGTCCAATAAGTGGAAAAATCCATAAACTTGTCGCACAGCCGTATACGTCGCACCTATTATGCGTCACCGCTGACACGTCGTGTATGTTACGCGTCAGCGGCGACAACCCGGAAATGTGGGCCGGTGTTTTGCCAAAAATGGATTGGCTGCGAAATGGCTACAGGAACGTGCACGGTAGGACTTTAACAAGATTAACACTTAAAAACAATTATTTGTTTGCTGAAAATTATAGCAAAGCTGTGTCTGAGCTGAACTTTTCCTTAATAAATGCACGTAATGGTCAAATCAGCTGGATTTAAATTGTTTCGCTTTGACGGTCTTCCAAACGTGTGCGCGCGCGCTGCCAAAAATATATTATAAATAAATCAAATTTTAGCTCAAACATGTCCATCCAGTGATTACTTTCTGTAAGTTTCATCAAAATCTGTCCTGTGGTTCTTGAGCTATTTTGCTAACAGTCAAACACTGAGGTAACAGTAGTTCAGAGCTCCAGAGAGCAGGAGGCCGTGCTGCGACAGAGGGAGTCTGACACATGAGCTGGGAACGGCCTGTGGACCCCAACGGCCGAAAGTGGTACTGCTCCATTTTTTTCATCAGAATGAATGGAAACGGTCATATCTCAGCCAAAAATTGGTCTAAAAATATTGGAAAAAAATCCCTAAATATGTCGCTTTGCCGTATAAGTCGCAGGACATGAAATATATATATATTTTTTTAAACTGCGACTTATAGGCCGGAAAATACGGTAGCTTAGGATGCGTGAGAGAAGCAGAGTGCTCTATTCACACAAGGAGAGCTGTTGGTCAGGTTACTTCTTGTTGTGCCATGCTCTCTAAAATAGTTATTGAATCAAGTGTTTACATATGTAAACATAGATGTTTAACAACACGTTAAAATGCACCAGAATGCAGGAAATTGCATCTACTTTATTCAAAAATTCATGGGGGAGGACCCCCGGACCCCCCACCACCAGCGTCCTCCCCACATTACAAACGCTTCTGATGCCAATGGCCAATGTGTTTTTCAAGCCAGCTGCCATCGTCGGCACTGGTGGCTGAGCACCCCCAAAGGTCAGACTCTAGAATCGCCCCTGGTGCACACGCTCCTCCACTCTGGCTGTAAACAACGTGCCAACAGATTGAAGAAAGATGAAAATAACTGATCGACGTTACAGTGAAACAAGTTCTTTCAAACTGATGGAGACTCTGAGGGACGACACCGCTCGAGGCATCCTGCAGCGTTGCAAAGACGTCTCCGCTCACATTCCAGCAGATCCTGGAGGACTGCAGCCACAGAACTTTCACCGCCTCTGCGGCCTCAGCCCCAGTTCAAGACAGACCAACCCACGTGTCCCCCGGCAGCTTCCTCCATAGAAGACGTGTTGTGGGATTGAGAAGGTCCAACATCACTGCATGAGCTCAACAGCTCCAACCTCCACGGTGCACAGTGTTGGTAAAGTGCTGCTTTCCCTGCTTCAGCTCGATGGTTTGCACCGGTCGAGAGACTCTGGTGCCACGAGCACTCATAGACTTACGTTCCAACGTGGTGTTCATGATGGACAAACTGTGAAGAAGTCCAACACCAGAACCAGACGAGAGGCCATTCCCTCCAGCCCCCCTGCCAAGAACTTATATTTTGTCACTTAAGTATAGAGCTAAAAAAAATACACTACCATCAAATATCCAAATGTATTTTGTAAAAAGATCAAGCTGCTACAATCTCAAGGGGAAATATGTATTTGTAAAACCGCAGTTTAGAACTAATATGAAGGGAAGAACTACCTTAGTTCATGGAGTAGGATTATGGAATAACAATGACAAATGTTAAGGAAGCCAAATCAATCCTTGTATTCAAGAAACTGGTTAAAATTGAATTGTTAAACAAATATAAGTGAATGTATTTTAATGAGTAATACATGTGAATTTGAAGATTGAATGAGTTATTTACTTATTTTCAACGTATACATTTTTTGTTTGAATTATTAGATAAACAAGGAGCAGATTTAATAAGATATTTTCTTCATCTGCTACCTTTTATTTTATATTTTTTATATATATTTTCTAATTACATATATGTTTAATGTTGTATCTCATTATTATAAAATGAATAAATGAATAAAACAAAACTCCAAGAAGCCTGGGTATCAGAGTCAATGATGCGAATGACGCTCAGCCACTCCTGCACCAAACTTTAGCTCAATAACTAAAACTGAGCGACAGATTAATTTCTGAGTGAAATCACGAGCTCCCCCCAGAGATAACCGCAGGAAGCCTCTAATCCCACCTGTAATCCCCCGTTTGCCTCTCAGTGAGAGCAGCTGGCACCTCTTTATCGCCACAGATTCCCAGTCCAGAGCGTCTCAAAGGAACGCCTCGTTAACCGCGCACGTTTCAGTAACCTCAAGGTGGAAACATGTCAGTTCAGTTCGAACTGTACTTTGTAAAAGAGTCCCGTCATATTTATACACTTTTTTAAATTATTTTTTTCATTTTAAAATACAACATACAAAAAAATGTGACTATACAATATAAGAAATAAAATGAAGGGTGGCAGAATCATATCTGCCCCCTATTTCAACAGTCAGTTCAAACAAAAAAAATCATCAGTAAGCAACAGAACAAAAAAATAACTCATAATTATCAAATTACAAAATAACATGAGAAAACTAATTCATACATATTTTTGTAATAATCTGGCTTTGATTAAATTCTTAAATGTAAATAATGATTTGGCATTTTTTATTTCAGTGTCCAAATAATAATAATACTGTCCTTTTTCTGTCATCTGTGTATGTTTCCCATACACAGACGAAATTCGTCTCTGCATTTAACCCAACCACCACCAGGTGGTGCAGTGAGCAGCCATAGAAAGCGCCCGGGGAGCTGGAGAATTAGGTGTGCACTCATAGACACCCCAAGGTGTGTAGTGGCCGTGGCGCGAACCCTCGTCCTTCGGGTCCCAAGTCGGAAGCCCTGCCACTACATCATCTTGGCTTCAAATCATTCCACAAACCAATTCCCTGGATTGAGGTTGACCGACCCCTCGAACTGGTTCTGTATTTAGGTCTAACAAAAATATCTGCTTTGACATTTAACAAAAAGTATTTGGATATTAAATGGTAGTTCTTCTTTATGAGCTCTATACATGACTGACAAAATACATTATTATAATCCACCAAGTCATGGAACTTTAATAACTTCAATTGGTGAAACAATGTCAAAGTCAAAGTCAACTTTATTGTCAGAACTGCAATATGTACAGGACATACACAGGATTGAAATTGCGTTTCTCTCAGTCCCTCGGTGCAACAGTAACCATCTAAACACTAAACACTAAAACATTTAATAAACATAAGCATAAAATAGTAAAAGTGTAACACTGTCCTGAGTTTTTGCATAGTAGTATAAAAGTATGAAAATTTACACCAACACTAAAACACTAAACACCCAATGAACATAAGCATAAAATGAAATAATAAAAGTGTAATACTGTCCTGAGTTTTTGCATAGTAGTATAAAAAGTATAAAAAGTATATCTATAAAATAAACTGAAGGTTCTAGCATTGACATTTGCAAAGAGTGGCACAGCAGCATATGAGTTAATGTACACAGTATATGTATGAGGTAGTTGATGTTGGTATAGAGGCAAAGTGGCATATGCAGTAAGGCACATTGGGCATCCTTAGATAAGGCTAGTCAGAGAATACTGTATATGTATCAGCAGTAGTGTAGATATAAAAGTAGTGTAAATGTAAACAGTAGTAATAAATGTAAAACAGTAGTAATAAATGTAAACCGTATTAATAAATGTAAACAGTGAATGTAAACAGTAGTATGACTATAGGCAGTAATGTAATACAAACATTAGTGCAAATATGAGAAGTAGTGCAAGCTGAATGAGCACATGACCGAGAGTTTAGTGAATAACTAAATGTGCTAGATGGGTGACAATAATTTTCTCTAGTAATTATTCTAATAGCTCTTTTCTGTAATTAAAAAAACAGGTTCCGTAAATGTTTTACATGCTTTACCCCAGATATCAATACAATAAATTATATGCGGAACAATAATTGTGTTGTACATCAAGTACAGAGCTTTATCATTTAATAGGTTCCTGACTTTGTACAGAACGGCAATAGATCTCGCTATCTTTGTCTTCACTGAATTTATGTGATGTTTCCACGTCAGTTTGTCATCAATAATGACACCCAAAAATTTCACTTCACTTACACGACAGATCTCAACACCATAAATCATAAAAGGAATATCAACAGTTTGTTTTTTATTACAAAATATCATATATTTAGTTTTATCTAAATCAAATGACGATTTATTTAGATTAAACCAATTTTGTATTTTTAGTAATTCTATCTTCATAAACATTTTGTTTTTGTACAGAAACAAATGTTTCTGTACAAAAACGAAACTCTGAAAATAACAAACGAGGGTTTGGTAACATTATGATGAATCCACTGATGGTGAAATCTAAGCTTTGCTTCAGAAATGAGATGAACTCTTAACTGCACATCATCCCATGAAGCTGAGTCAGCATGTTGTTCAGCTGAAAGCAGATTAATGTTCTGCTGAAGCTGCGGGGGGTGGTGGTGGTGTGTGTGTGTGTGTGTGTGGGGGGGGGGGGTGCCTACATGTTTGATTGGACTCATTCTCGTCTCAGCTGAGCTCTGACCTGTGCTCCACATCTGGCCAATCAGTGAGCAGCGTCTGAGCTGAAGCATCTTCCGGCAACGTCACCTGCTCCTCATCCCAACCTCCTGCTGAGAGAGTGAGCTCTGGCAACCGTCGCCATGGGAACTGGTGCACACATCCTTGGTGGTTGTCAAGGCAACCTGGTTAAATAACGTCTCGTCTCACACACCGCCTAGCCCCCACCCCAACCGTGCCTGACATTCGTTCTTGTGTTCCTGCCTGGCGAGGATGCAAGGAGGCCAGACGTCTGTTGGTTACTTCACTGAAATGTCCCCCAGGAGCCCCCACTTTAATCTGCTAGTTGGATGAAGCACTGGGGTGAGGATGTGTGTGTGTGTGTGTGTGCGTGCGTGCGTGCGTGCGTGCGTGCGTGCGTGCGTGTGTGTGTGTGTG
>JBBPBX010079415.1:0-13483 GCA_038048925.1 Garcialebias charrua
CAATCCATCCATCCATCCATCTTCTTCCGCTTATCCGGGGTCGGGTCGCGGGGGTAGCAGCCTAAGTAGGGAGGCCCAGACTTCCCTCTCCCCAGCCACTTGGAGCAGCTCCTCCGGGGGAATCCCAAGGCGTTCCCAGGCCAGCCGAGAAACATAGTCCCTCCAGCGTGTCCTGGGTCTTCCTCTGGGTCTCCTCCCGGTGGGACATGCCCGGAACACCTCACCACCAACCAATGGTGTTTATGTTTATGTTTATTAACAGTCAACAATGGTGTGACAAGGATGGATAAGATCAGGAATGAGATCATCAGAGGTACAGCACATGTTGAACAACTGGGAGATAAAGTTAGGGATGGTTGGTATTGTAAAGTGCTTTGGGGCCCCTCATAGGGGGCTGGAAAGCGCTATATAAATAAGCTCCATTTACCATTTACCATATTAACAGATGCAGACCATCCCTCTCAGCACCAGAGAGAGTTGCGACACTCTTTGAACTAGTCGATACACAGTCACGTGGTTCATGCAGCTCTCAATAGTTCCAAACAGCTCATCACTGTCAGTCAGTTCGAGCGGCTACTGGCGCGACATAACGAAAAAATAGAGAAAACACTTCCGAAACACGGAGAATGAACTACGTTCAATGCTGGAACCACTGATATTTGGAACTATTTGCAGCTACATGACCCATGTGACTTCTGCATTCCATTCTTTCTATAGAAGTCTATGGGAGTGTCACAACTACTGTATCTCTTCATACGGTTCTGGGGCCTCATGTATCAAAGACTTGCGTGGATTCCTCACTGGAAAGTGACGTACGGTCAAACCCAGAAATGTGTGCACGCACAAAAAGATCCGGATGTATCAAACTGAGCGTACACCTGAATCCACGCACATTCCTTTTGTACATCACAATTGACGTGGAACTGAGCGCACGTGAGACACCTCCCCTGACACGCCTTCATTTACATATGTTAAACAGATGCAAATTACTTCCTGCATGTGTGAAGGACATGTTTGTTTGATCCCTGCGCGATCAGAAATGATTTCTAGATTCGGGAAAATAATGAATTTAATATAATATGAGTGAGGACAAACATCCTAAGTAAGAATAGTAATAAAATGTGTTCATCATGCAAAGAACGAGTGATTGTGTGTCGGTATTTGTGTGCGCGCGCACCCTGCTGTGGTGCGCGAACCGGCTCATTCATTCATTCTGTGTGGAAATATTAACTTTGCGCACGAGTTTATTACCATTATTACTGTAAACACAGAGGAACTTACTTGGATGTTTGCTAGAACATAGATCTGGGCGGCCGTGGTGTAGTGGTAATGGCAGTCGACCCCTGATCGGAAGGTTGGAGGTTCGAATCCCGCGTCCGCCCACCATGCGTCGTTGTGTCCCTGGGCAAGACACTTAACCCCGAGTTGCTCCCGGTAGGTCTGGATGGCGCCTTGCAAGGCAGGCTACCACTACCGGTGTATGAATGTCTGAATGAATGGGTGGATGGCTGGTATTGTAAAGCGCTTTGGAGGTCCTTAAAGGGGGCTGGAAGGCGCTATATAAATAAGCTCCATTTACCATCTTTGTTTATGTAGATGATGTGAAGAAACGAGTCTGTGCGTCTTGGTGGAGACATTTCATGACATCACGTGATGTTGGCGTCTCCAGACGCTGCGCGCCCCGCAGCCTTGTGCGCAGTCTGTCTGTGAAGCTTTTGCTCTCCTACAAGTTATATAAGGTGTACTTTCACGTGTCATTTTGGAGAAATCTACAATAAACGCAGATAATGAAACACCTCCAGCTGCCGTGTCGACACCGGTGAGGGTGCGCGCGGCGCGCTCCAAGCGCGACCACTCAGCCTTTGGAATCATATGGATGAGACATTCCATTGGACATGATCCGGCTTTGTGTGGACTGGACTGCACAGTCCCGATCGACCTGCAGCTCCCTCTGTGGAACAGTTTGACCGCTGCTTCTGTATGCACGCGTGATGCACGGCTCCCCAGAGCGCAGCAGCAGTGCCAAACTGAAAAATGATTATTTCTGAAAACGGCTGATAAGCCATATCCTAGATCAGAAAATTATATCTGTTTCTAAATAAATGCTCTGCGTGTTACACTATTTATTATATTCTCCAGTAAGGCTGAATGAATCCGTTCCTGTTAAATTTATTTTTGGCACAACTTTGCGCGTCCTTTATTTCACTGCGTCATGTGGATGTAATACTTGTTAATCGTGTGTTTGGAGGGAATATTAATCATTTTCACATCATGAACAGTTAATAATAATAATAATAATAATAATAATAATAATAATAATAATAATAATGAATTCAATTTATAACGCACTTTTCATTAATGGAAATCTCAAAGTGCTACAAGGTGCAACATATTTGAATGTCAATAAGACAAATAATAAAACAATTAAAATCAACAACAGTATCAGCTAAGATCAAAAGTAGAATCATGAGGAGTAAAGTATGCTCGGTTGAAAAGAAAGGTCTTCAAGCCGCTCTTAAAGTCAACCACAGACTGTGGGGCTTCAGTTTCTCTGAAACACCTGTAAGTGTCGCCAAAGGAACAAGAACCACAGAAACGTGCGTACGCCTGCTCGGGAGCTTGCGTGGATATGTACCTGGATGCGCATATATTCACGTTCAGTTCAGTTTTGATACATACGGGGTTTTGCGTGGAAAGTGACGTGCGCAATGTTTTTGTGCGCACGCACGGTTGATACATGAGGCCCCTGGTTCCTCTGTTTTCCCACACTCTGTACGTATGTGTGCGTGAACTGCAGCACAACCAATCAAATTAACAAGATATTTTTAAATCAGAAGAACAAACAAACAAACAAACAAACAAACAAAAAACGAGAGATAAAAAATGCTCAAGGCATCTTTATGTTTATCAGTGTGCGAATGACTAGAGCAGAATAAGGGGTCACTGCACCCTTTTCAGATCCAGTGTACCTCAAACAGCTGCTTTGGATCCAGCATTTTCTCTGCTGTGGGTGGAACACCATGTGTTGGGCAGTCGAGACATGAAGACAGAAGTGACACAAAAAGTTCAAGGGAAAGACTATTTAGTGTACTTTTTTCTGTATTTGTATTTATTTATTTATTGTCTAAAATTGTAATAAGGGCTATTTTGTTGCTGCTAATTTGATGTTTTCTCAGATCTGATCCTGGAAGATGCTGCAGGTGCTGCAAAGTCAGAGCAACCCGTGACTCCTGGTGATGAAAATCAAAAGGACTGTGAAGATGTTTGCTGCTTACTGTAAGAGGCAGAAGAAGAATGTGCAGACCAATCCAGCACCACAGCTGTCAATACCTGGATATTGCTCATGGACAGAACACCCTCTTCTTCTGGACAATGAACATGCAGACTCTTCCTTCCCTGTTTCATGTGGCCACCAGAGTTTTGGCAGTGCCTGCTTACAGTGCTCCAGTTGAGCCAGTTTTCAGCTATGGCGGCATCATTTTACAACCTCATCATGCACAAATGTTAGACAGACTTTTGGCCAGTTTGGTCTTTTGCAAATGCAGAATAGTTACCGTATTTTCCGCCATATACGTTGCACCGCCGTACACATCGCATCAGTCCAATCATGTCCAATAAAGTGGAAAAATTCAATACAATACAATACGACTTTATTTATAAAGCACTTTAAAACAACACCGTTGGCCAAAGGCCAAAGTGGCCAAAAATCCATAAACATGTTGCACAGCCTTATACGTCGTATCTATTATGCGTCACCGCTGATGCGTCACGTATGTTATACGTCATGTATGTTACGCGTCATCGCTGACAACCCGGAAATGTGGGCCGGTGTTTTGCCAAAAATGGATTGGCTGCCAAATGGCCACAGGAGTGTGCATGGATGGACCTTAACAAGATAAACACCTTAAAAATATATTTGTTTGCTGAAAATTATAGCAAAGATGTGTCTGAGCTGAACTTTTCCTTAATAAATGCACGTAATGTTCAAATCAGCTGGATTTAAAAAGAGTTTCGCTGTCTCAAACAGTGCATGCGCAGCGAGCAAAAACCTGCATCTCTTTAAAATTGAACAAGATAAACACCTAAAAATATATATTTGTTTGCTGACATTATAGTAAAAGTGTGTCAGCTGAACTTTTCTTAATAAATGCACTTTGATGGTTAAAACATGGCAAAATAAAGCAGATGAAATAAAGCGGCTTTAAAATTACTACACGCTCACCCGCCCATAATGATGACAGAAACACCTATTTATTTATTTATTTTTATTCAAACCCGTTGAATTCTTCATCCTCTGTGTCGCTGGTGAAGAGTTCTGCTGAACCTGAGATAACTCCTGAGATAACAGGTAGTTGATGCAGCTCAGAGCACTGCCTCCTCTTCCTCCTCCATGTCCAGCAAACATCCTGGCCTTCCTGAACCCTGACTGGATGGATTCTTTACTGACTGAGGTCCACACTTTATCCATCCATCCGAGGACCTGCTGGAACGTCGCGTGGCACATCCGTCCTGTAGCCGTGAAGCTGTGCTCTCCGTCCACCATCCACTCCTACCAAAGGCGGTGCAGAGCTGCTTTAAAGCTTGGTCAAGCCTCCCAGGATGATGCAGGAATGGAGTTAAACACTTTAATCTTATCTTTAAATTGCAGCATGATGTACGCGCACAGGCTGTCCATCCAGCAGGACTTTTTTTTGCTCTAAAATATCACACACAGGTACACCGGTAGTCGTCAAAAGCTTAGAGTGCCCTTTAGCGCCCCTAGCGGCCATTCAGAATGAATGGAAACGGTCATATCTCAGCCAAAAATTGGTCTAAAAATATGGGGAAAAATCCATAAATACGTCGATTCTCCGTATAAGTCGCAATACATGCAAATTGAGCACAAAACTGTGACTTATAGGCCGAAAAGTACGGTAACTGGAATATCTTAAATTGCAGATTCCTGTTAATTGTTCAGTTCATGTATATGTTTTGTTTGTCTTGTGTCACTTACACATGGACACATACTGTACAAACACATGTTCACTCACTGACCAGATGAGAGGAGAGGAAAAAAAATGCTATTATAGTTCTTTGTATTGTACTGTCGAAATGTCAGCACTTTTTGTTGGAACATTTTCTATTTTTGTCCTTTTCACTGAATGTTCTGGAAAATTATAGCTTAAAGTATGACTGTTCTTGCGGTTAAGGATCTGATTCAAACAGAAGGTCCAAACAGTCCTGGACCGAGGTTCTGATTCAAACAGAAGGTCCAAACAGTCCTGGACCGTGTGTTCAGCTGCACATGTTTTATAAATATTTAAAATAAATACAGGTTTAAAAATAACACATGGTATACCATGATGCATGCTCAATAATCCTGGTAGAAAAATCCAAAAAAGCTAAATCTCGTCCTCTGGACATTCAAAAAACAAAACAAAACAAAGCAAGAAAAACATGGTACACATGGTATATTATTTACATTTAACATACAATTGCAACATAGTTAAAAATACTCAAAAGAACTTGAAATCCCAAGTTTCTGACTTGGGACTTGACTGTTGCCTGTCTTGACTTGAGACTTGACTTTACCGTCTTTACTTGAGACTTGACTCAGGACTTGAGGCTAAGGACTTGAGACTTACTTGAGACTTGCAAAACACTGACTTGGTCCCACCTCTGCAAGAGAGTCTCCAAAATGTCTCAAAACTGTCCCAGTGGTTTTCAATTTCCTCATGTGAGTCATACAAGTTTACAGCCATATTTGCCTAAATTTTGAACACGTTCAAAAATTATTAGACAAATTTCTCTCAAAATTGTTGTAGAGTTGCGATGGATGTCGAACCCTTTTTGTTTGGAGCACTAGAGCTATGTTTGGACATTTGCACTTGATTATTATTTATTTATTAACCTTTAACCAGACAAATCCCACTGAGATCACAGATCTCTTTTGCAATGGAGGCCTGGGCCTGAAGGCAGCCTACCACGCATGTTTTTTGGTTTGTGGGAGGAAACTGGAGTACCTGGCGAAAAACCACGCAAGCACGAGAAGAACATGCAAACTCCACACAGAAAGACCCCAGGTCCAACTGGACCAGGATTGAACCCAGGACCTTCTTGCTGTGAGGCAACAGTACTAACCACTGAGCCGTTGTGCTGCTGGAGCTCTATGTTGGAGAAAAATATCCTCGCTTACGTTGTTAACCCAAAAAGAACCACACTCAACAGCAAGAGAAGATTTTTAACTTGGGGTTTTACACTCAAGGTCAGATTTTTAGGACAGGTTACCTAATTATACTTAAATGCACGCACATGAATACCAGTCATGAGAATCTGGCTCAAGCTGCTTTTTCCACTTTCTTTTATACCCTTATCAATTTAGCCAAGTTCACAGAGTTCAGTCGGTGTCCATGGCTGCAACTGCAGCTCCTTTCTATTGGCAAAAAGTTTTTTTTTTAAATATAGGATGGCAAAACATTCTTTAAAGAGAAAATGTAGCTCTTACAAGGTGGCTGAGTGGTGTAAGAGAAGAAAGAGGGATTTTTATGAGAGGAAATGGGGTACAAAAGGAGCAGTGAAGCGTCTCTGGGAGACTGCATCGGCAGTGAAGCGGGCGCTGTACCGGTCTGTCGTGGTGAAGAGAGAGCTGAGTCAAAAGGCAAAGCTCTCAATTTACCGATCGATCTACGTTCCCACCCTCATCTATGGTCATGAGCTTTGGGTTGTGACTAGCCTGGCCCTCGCCTTCCTGCACAGCTCCGCTCAATTCTCATTTCCCTTCACTGCAGTCTGGGACTTCTTTCATAGACAAGGATTTCTCTGGTAGATTTTTGACCTGACCAATCAGAGAACAGAAGGGGCGGAGTTTTTGGCCCCTAACCTACGCCCCCACCTGTCCCAGCGCAGCCAGCCAGCTTGCAGCCGCATGTTCTCATTCAAAGCGATGCAGGACTGTTGTATAAATGACACAAATGTATTAATTTCCCCTTCTTAATCCCTTATCTGGAGTTTTCTTTTGTTTTTTTCCCAAAAGTCAAGTGTTCGCTCCCTCCTCCCTCCTCCTCCTCCTCCTCTCCCTCCGCTGAACAAGGAAACGTCTCAGGTTGTCACGAGAGAATTAAAGTCAGGTTTTAAGTTGCTGCCCGAGTCCCATCAGATTTCCTGGTCTTCTGGTGTGTTGGACCAGCGCTCCATGGTTTTATTTTATTTTATTAGGACGTTTTATTATCATATAAACACAGAATATACAACGGAGCGAGAGAAAATTCAGCAGGAGGCGGAGCTGAAGTCAAGTTCAGCAGACCACGGGGGAGCAGCCATCAGCAGAGCCCACGCCTCCAGCAAGAATCGTTTTTCAATGGACAGGTCCCAGACCCTTGTCTGAAGCGAAGTGAAGGACAGGGTCTGGTTTTAACCAGGCTAGGTTGTGACCGAAAGAACAAAATCTCGGATACAAGTGGCTGAAATGAGTTTTCTCCGCGGGGTGTCTGGACTCTCCCGTAGAGATAGGGTGAGAAGCTCAGTCATCCGGGAGGGACTCGGAGTAGAGCCGCTGCTTCTCCACATCGAGAGGAGCCAGTTGAGGTGGCTCGGGCATCTGGTTAGGATGCCTCCTGGACGCCTCCCTGGTGAGGTGTTCCGGGCATGTCCCACCGGGAGGAGACCCAGAGGAAGACCCAGGACACGCTGGAGGGACTATGTTTCTCGGCTGGCCTGGGAACGCCTTGGGATTCCCCCAGAGGAGCTGCTCCATGTGGCTGGGGAGAGGGAAGTCTGGGTCTCCTTACTTAGGGGCCGTTTACACAGCGCGTATTTTGAGTGAAACTACACATTTCTCTCTGCGGTTCTGCCGATCATTTACTTGACACCACTGGCTGCCCTCTTTGAATCCGAATGTTTCTGAATCCACCTTCCGGAGTGGAGGTTTTTCGCGGACCCCGCGGATGTTGATAACATAAATATCTCCCGCTGAGCTTTTTTTTAAACCACATGCGTGCACATACGCACACGCGGACAGACGACATCAACAATGGCGGCGGACACACCCCATTCTGAACTACGACTGATGGAATATATTTTGAGTTTCATATTTAATTAATTTACACCTGAATGTAGCTGCATCTGTGTTGGAAGAGACACAATCTGATCCAGTTCTAATATCACTGTTTATTGAACGTTGCTTTTCTGTTTATACATCAACGACTTACCGGACAGTTGCAAATACGCCAAATGTCAGATGTATGCAGATGATGCCATCATCTATGTATCTGCAAAGACTCCACAACAGGCAGCAGAGTTACTGAACAGGGAGATGGAGGGAGTGTCTCAGTGGTTTAAGAATCACTGTTTGACTCTGAACTGCAACAAAACAGTCTCAATGTGTTTCACTATCCGGCGTAAAGTCTGTAACTTTTCAATTGTGATTGATCAAAAGGAAATCCAAAAAGTGGAAGAGTTTAAATATCTGGGTGTCATTTTAGATTCCCACCTTAACTTTGAGGCTCACATTAGGAAAATGTTTAAAACCATTAAGACAAATATAAATTGTTTTCGTCTTATAAGATCTTGTTTATGTGGAAAATCTGCTCAGTTGTACCTTCATGCCATGATTATGTCTCATTTCTCATACTGTGTCACTGTCTGGAGCCAAGCAACTCAATCGGCTTTAAAACCTATGAGGATGTTGTACTCACAAGCACTGAAAGTTCTAGACCAGAAACCTTTGAAGTGGCACCACTGTAAAATACTTGATAAATATAACCTATTAAGCTTTGACAATTTTTTAAAATTTTCTTGTTTAAAATTAACTTTTAAATGTATTAATGGTCTTGTCCCCGAACTGGTGAGCAGAATGATTTTAAAAGTCAGCAGCTCAGGAGTTGCAACAAGAGGTGCAGCTGATGGAGACTGTAAACCTACAAAATACAAAACATCATTTGGTCAATGCTCCTTCTCATTTAAAGGTCCTCATATCTGGAACAGTTTACCATCAGCAATAAAAACATTGACTGATCTTAGAGGTTTTAATTCCCAGGTGAAAAAATGGTTGAAACAAAACCAAATCTGTGAACACTGAATCCTATAGGGACAGAGGAGCAGCTGTGTGTGTGTGAGGGAACTGTTTAAGCCATTTAAACTTCATTAATTTTTTATTTTTTTTAGATGTTTTTATATAGGGAACTGTTTAATCTTAATTAAATTTTAATTTGATTTTAGCTGTTTTTATATAAAAGTCCAACCAAGGACTGGGTTTGCAAATTAGCCTATGGCTAGAAATCCTGTGTACAAGACAACGGTTGCTTCGTTTTTAACATGTAACATTGTTTATTGTGCTGTCCTTGTTCAAATAAACTTGAATGAATGAATGAATGAACGTAGGAGGCGGATATTTCACATGACACGCTGCACTATAACATACTAAATGTGCTAAATAATAACAGTTTAACAATAATAAACAGTATTTATGTTAGCGTGGGCGACATATAAAGTTATCTGAGCTAAATGAAGCTATCTGGACTTGTTACGTCATTTAAACTATGTGTAACATGTTGCGTGTTATTAAAGTTGAAAATGAAGACACCAGGTTTATTATGTATTTATTTATTCAACACCATAAACTGTATGTCACACAAACACTGAGAATTAAACTGAACACACTATTAACAACACGTTAACCGAACTGTAACTACGTTAATGAACTGGACTCTGCTCTGTTTTCATCCTGGATACTGGACCTATGTCCAAACCGGTCCGCCTGTTGGAAGGACAGCTTCTCGACCTCGCAGGAAAAAAATAAAAATAAAAACTGAAAGTTATGCACCATAACTCATGTTCCCTGAAGGAAGGGAACGAAGTGCAACATTTGCTATGGGAATCAGCGCATCCGTGCGGTTACCTAAAGTAATACACTCATGCCTTTACGGCGATGGCGTCAGCGTCGCGCCAGAGGCCCCGCCCGTTGGGTATTTAAGCGGCTGACGCCCATCCATCTTTCTCTAAAATGCACTTCACCGAGCTTTCATTATTGAAAGGGCCAAATATGTTGCACCTCGTTCCCTTCCTTCAGGAAACATGAGTTATGGTGCATAACCTTCAGTTCCCTTTCAGTCTGGTTCTCTCGGTGCAACATTTGCTATGGGAACGTAATTCATTCACACCTTTGAAATGCTCAGCAAAATGCATGTGAGAACATCTGCCTTAATACGGCAGGCATTTCCCAGCCGCTCTCCACAAGGTATGTAGAGAGCACAGCCTGAGAAGAAAAATGCCACATGTAGAAAAATCAGCCTGATGTTACCACTGGACACATAGATGAAAACACAAGCTAGAGACAGCATCAGCGTCCTCTGCTAGTGTGATTACTCATCATCTCCTTTTTCCCTGGAAATCTTGAGAAGCAGGAGGAAAAGAGCAAAGGACCTATTATGCCACTGGCAATCAGATGGCAATGTGGAGGTAGAAAACCCAGTTCAAGCACAGGGTAACCTTCTAGGTCCACCAGGGAAAAAAAATTATGTACAAGGGGCACGCACGAGTCCCTCATCTGATTCTTGAACAGACAATTACTAGGACTGTCAAAGAGGCCCATCCTGATGTTGGAGAACTGTCAGAGGAGAGGGGAACCCTTCTACTGAAGCATCTCCCAAGTTAACATAAACACCAAGGGTCTCCCTTGTGTATGCTGTTGTTGTTGTTGGAACAAATATGATGAGGCCTTAGGCCCTCAGCCAGTTCCCTTCAGTGGCCAGGCTGAAGGCTGCCATAGCTCCGGACGTGGGTGTAGAAGCTGCCCACGTGCCTGAGTCAGCAGGTCTCTGTAAGAAGGCAACTGCCATGGTATCCCTGAACATTGAGAAGTAGAGGTCACATTGTGAGCTGGCTCCGCCTGGGAACAAGTCCACCGAGGTTCTTCCAAACCGTGACCAGACCTGATCCACGACTCGTGGGTTCAGTCTTCATTCTGATTCCAAAAGAGGCCCTCTTGAGAGGGCATTCGCTCCGTAATTCAGTTCACCCGGAACATGAGTCACCCTGAGCGACAATAATCCCGGAGCGTACCATGTGAGCATCCTCTGTGTCAGGCTGAGGAGGGCTTGGGATCTCGTCCCCCCTTCCCAATTAATGAAGGACACTGTGGTTTTGTTATCTGATTACACCAGGACGTGCTGTCCCGCAATCAGACCTTTACCAAAGAAGTATTTTGCTGACAGGAATACGGCCAACAACTCCAGGAAGTTTATGTACAATCTTGCTTCCTGCTCATTCCAGAGGCCTCGGGCATTCTGATTTCTGCAGACTGCCTCCCCATCCTGTTTCCGAAGTGTCCATCATGATGACCACATGGGATGACACCCTACCTTACGGGACCCCCTTCCGTGAACACAGACAGGTCCCTCCAAGGTTCTGGGGCCCTCAGTCACTTTGAAATGATTCAAAACTTTCCTGCTCACCCAGACGGGGGCAGGTCGTTTTTGTTGGTTTAGCCATATATGCAGGGCCCGCATCTTCAGCAATGCGTATGGCGCACAGGGTATGGCTTCTGCCAAGAGGCCTAAAAGGCGTTGGCACGTTCTCAGGGGAATCCGATGATTCAGTTTAAACTTTGCCAGGCAACGGCGAATCAAGGAAACACGTTCCTCTGAGAGCCATGCCCTGTACCGGATGGTGTAGACCTGCACTCCCAGAAATACGGTAATCCGTGATAGGGTCAGGTCACTCCTTTGTAGGTTTATGACAAAACCGAGAGACTCCAGGTGAGAAATCACCCTGCAGGAGTGTGACTGGGCCTGTATTCTGCTTCCGGCCAAAAACCAGTAGGTCATCCAGGTAGTTCATAATCCTGACTCCTCGATTCCCAAGAGGGGTTAGGGCTGCGTCCAGACATTTAGTAAATGTATGAGGAGCAGTCTTCAAACCGAAGGGTAAGGCTTTGCATTCATAAGCTTTCTCTTTGAAGGCAAACCGGAGGAATTTCCTGTGCCTCCGCCAGACGCCCACATGGAAATAGGCGTCTTTCAAATCCATTGTACATGCATAGTCTCCAGGTCTCACGGACTGGGGGACCTGCCACAGTGTCAACATTTTGAACTTGAAAGTTCTTGTTTTCTTGACCAGAGTCCTGAGATCCAGGACCGGTCTCAGGGATTGATCTCTTTTGGGCACCAGGAAGAGCTTACTGCGCTGACCGGAGCACGGTTGTTGCTCTGGAACAATATTTATTACTCCTTTCTGCAGCATTGTTGACACTTCCTCCCCCAGCACGTGCGCGCGTGCTGGGTTACTGTTCGAACGCAGCACCCCCACGAAAAAAAAGGGGGGGAGGGGGTTGTCCCTTGATTTACTGTAGCTTGAGCCTACAATGCATCCGTTGTGATGACCCATTTGTTTGTCAGACACGCCCTCCAGGCCTGCGCGTGCGCCATGAGCCTGGGAGGGATGTCTAGCTGTTGCTTGTCATGTTAGAGTGTGGGAGGGGTGGACTTCGACCCCTCTCGCGTACTCTGAAGCAGGCTGGTCTGCCCAGCAGAAGACTCAGATCATGTGACCTGTGTTGGTCCGTCAGTTGACTTTATGTCATGTGACCTGTTTTGTTGCATCAGCTGACCTCAGTTCATGTGACCTGTGTTGGTCAATCACCTATGTCGGTCCGTCAGTTGACCTCATGTCGTGTGACCAGTGTCGGTCCATCAGTTGACTTCATGTCGTGTGACCTATGTCGGTCCGTCAGTTGACCTCAGGTCATGTGACCTATGTTGTTCCGTCAGTTGACCTCATGTCGTGTGACCAGTGTCGGTCCGTCAGTTGACTTCATGTCGTGTGACCTGTGTCGTTTTGTCAGTTGACCTCAGGTCATGTGACCTGTGTTGGTCCGTCAGTTAACCTCATGCCATGTGACCTATGTCGGTACGTCAATTGACCTCATGTTGTTTGACCTGTGTCGTTTTGTCAGTTGACCTCACATAGACATTATATATAGTAGACCAAGCATAGCCTGCTCAAACGCAGGATTTAGGGCAGCCATCTTGGCGCTGTCACCCTTGTACTTTGCTGCATACAAACTGACAGAAAATGCCTCACCATTTCTTTGAAATAAGATCAATAATAGTGAGTGTAACATTTTTTCTGAATGCTCAGTTTAAGAAGGCAACAAGAATCCTTAGTTTCAACTGTTGCCTTTTTATTTTTGCTTTGTTATAACAGTTATGTGCAGTTCAGTCTGGACAAAATAACTTCAATAAACTCACTAAATCACAGTATATGAATAAAATAACATGGACCTCATTCAGACAATGTTTTTGTGTACACACTCCCAGATATCACGTTTTTGTTTTAAAGGTTTCCAAAAGATAAATATATGTATATATATATTATCATATGTATATTCATTCAACCTTTATTTAGTCAGGTAAATCTTTTGAACCTCATGGGCTCATTTGCGAAAGCGACCTGCTAAAACTAAAGAACAATGAACAGCAGTGATAGAATTTCATTAAACAATAAACAA
>JBBPBX010079416.1:0-13331 GCA_038048925.1 Garcialebias charrua
AACCAGTGTACTTTGGTTTCTAAGCACGGTATGCCCACTACAAAAATGTAGACTACACCACTGGTTTCCTCCCACAGATCAACAACATGCACGTTAGACTGATCGGTAACTCTACATTGTCTCTTGATGTGAGTGAGAGAGTGAATGGTTGTTGGTCTCGTTTGTCTCCATGTGTCCCTGTGATGGACTGGAGACTTGTCTAATATCCCCCGCCTCTTGCACAGTGACAGCTGGACACGGGCACCGGTGACCTCGTGACCTGAAAAGGAAAAAGCGGGTAAAGATAATGGGTGGACAGAGCAACATGTTCTCAGGACTCTTGTACAATCAAAGGAAAGGAGTTTCAATGGTCTGCAGCAACAGATATTTACAAACTGCCAAAGACAAGAAATTTACACCAAAAAACTATGAACTGTTTTTTTTTCTTCCTCAGCAGCAACTAGTGTGAGAAAAGGCCCTGTGTTGTAAAAAAAAAAAAAAAGACGAGTCAAAACTACCGTACTATCCGGCCGAAAAGTCGAATAAAGCCGAAAAGTCGCTCCGCCCCATAAGTCGCTTTAGTCCAATCTGTCCAATAAATTGGAAAAATCCATAAATGTGTTGCACCTCCGTACACGTCGCATATATTATGCGTCACAGCTGACGCGTCGCGTATGTTACGCGTCACCGCCCTGCTACATATGGCGGCCACAGGAGCGAGCACGGAAAGACTTTAACAAGATTAACACGGTAAAAACAATTGTTTGTTTGCTGGTGAAGATTCTCAGTCGTCCAGGACATGATAAAATCAAAAAGGCGTTCAATACAAGATCAACTGGACTTTATTTGTTGCAATGATGGTGCGTGATTTCTTTAGACTGTTATAACTCCACACACTCACATTTTGGTTTCAGTGAATTGAAAAAGCCCCCTGGATAGGGGTCGAAATGTCTTTTGCAACAAATAAAGTCCAGTTGATCTTGTATTGAACGCCTTTTTTAATTATTTGTTTGCAGAAAATTATAACAAAGATGTGTCTGAGCTTAACCTTTCCTTAATAACTGCACGTAATTGTCAAATCAGCTGGATTTAAAAAGTAGTTTCGCCATGTGCACGCGCAGCGAGCGGATACACTTTATTTCTTTAAAATTTAGCAAGATAACACTTAAAAATATATTTGTTAGCTGACATTATAGCAAAAGTGTTTCTGAGCTTAACCTTTCCTTTAATAAATTCACGTAATGGTCAAATCTGCTGGATTTAAATTGTTTCGCTTTGACGTCTTCCAAACAGTCGCGAAAATAAATTATGAATAAATCTAATTTTAGCTCAAATATCTCCTACAGCTAATAGGTTGTAAATATCCATCCAGTGATTACTTTCTGTAAGTTTCATTAAAATCTGTTGTGTGGTTCTTGAGCTATTTTGCTAACAAACACTAGTTCAGACCTACCTCCAGAGTTCAGGAGGCCGGGCTGCGACAGAGTGAGTCCGAGCAGAGGAGGCTTTTTTCAGACACATGAGCTGAGAACGGTCGGTGGACCCTAGCGGCCGAAAGTGGTACTGCTCCATTTTTTCTGTCAGAATGAATGGAAACTGTCATATCTCAGCCAAAAAATGTGTCTAAAAATATGGGAAAAAATCCATAAATATGTCACTTCGCCCCATAAGTCGCAGGACATGAAAATTAGTAAAAAAAATAAAAAAAACTATGACTTGTAGGTCGGAAATACGGTAGTTTTTTTTTTTTTTTTTGCAATTTTGTCCTCAAAGATTATTTGGGCCTTTCCTCAAACCCTGATGGATCAGGAGGTCTTCCTCATCTCCTTTTAAGTTCCCCTTCTCTACTTCTGTCCCTTTTTGTTGGAGCTATAAAAGCAGTCATTAGGCTGCAGAAGTGCATTCCTTGGGAGAGTTACACACAGAACACGGCAGCACGGGGTGACTGCTGGGGGATGACAGTAAGCAGCCCTGTTGTGAGAAGGAGCAGTGGATTGTGAAGATGTGCTTCTATAAACAATTCTTGCTGCACGTTAAATGTCTTTAACATATATGAGGTCAAAACATCTTTAAAAAAAACTGAAAACCTAGAAGGAATGTACAGTATATCAGCCACTATGTCAGAGTTTTAAACTAACATCAAGCACAGTCTTGTGCAAGATTATGTAAACACACTTTAAAATAAAACTGGTTGAGTTACAGTCATTTTAGGCTGGTTAATGCCATTTAGCTGTGGCAGCCATCTTAAATTATATTGACTTTCTGTCATAATGGTGTGTTTAAGAGCTTCATGGGATTTGAGTAGCCAGAGGACCAAGAAGGCGTACAGACTCAGTGTAAATATATGAAATGGGTTTATTTACAGGGGAGGGGGATATCTGTGAAGAGAGGGGAACCTATTATGGGACCAAGTCAAGTAGAGCTGGATTTTGCCGAGTGGGTCTTACTGATGGGCAGCACGGCGGTTCAGTTGGTAGAGCTATTGCCTCCGAATGAGAAGTTTGTCAGTTCAAATCCCAGCTGAGGATCTTTCTGGGTGGTTTGGATGTTCTCTCCGTGCATGTGTGGGTTTTCTCCAGGTACCGTATTTTCCGGACTATAGGTCGCGGCTTTTTATCATTTTTTCATGGCCTGCGACCTATACTCAGGTGCAACCTATATATAGCTTTTTATAAAATAAGCTGATTTGTAATCATTTATTAACAAAAATTAAACTGAGACACACTCTTACAATAATGTCAGCTAACAAATATATATATTTTTTAGGTGTTTATCCTGCTAAAATTATTCATTTATTAAAGAAAAGTTCAGCTCAGACACATATTTGCTATAATTTTTTATCAAACAATTAATTGTTTTTAAGTGTTAATCTTCTTAAAAGCCTTGCTGTGTGCTCCTGTGGAAGAGACATTTGCAGCAGAGCTAAACACGGTCCACATTTTGACGCAGGTGCGACCTATATTCAGGTGCGACCTATATATGGATTTTTCCAATTCTTTGGCAATAATTGGACAATGCGACCTATACTCGGGTGTGACCTATAGTCCGAAAAATACGGTACTCTGTTTTCCTGCCACAGACCAAAAACATGCATGTTGGACTTATTGGTAATTCTAAATTGTCTCTAGGTGTGAGTGAGAGAGAGAACGGTTGTTTTTCCTCTGTGGGATACTGTTGGAAATAGGCACCAGTGATCCCCGTGACGCGAAAAGTTAGAAGCGGGTAAAAGTTAACGGATGAATGTTTTTGGTCTAGTGGCAGGGCTTTTGACTACGGACCCGAAGGTCGCGGGTTCGCGCCCCGGCCACTACCCAGCTTGGGGTGTCTATGAGTGCACACCTATTTCTCCAGCTCCCCGGGCGCTTTCGGGCTGCTCACTGCACCACCTGGTAGGTGGTTGGGTTAAATGCAGAGACGAATTTCGTCTGTGTATGGGAACATACGCAGATGACAGGAATAGACATTATTATTATTATTATTTTTCATAATCTCAGCATAGGAAGCACAAGCTGAAGTCTTCACCAGTTGTGAGCAAACAGATCTCTGCAAAGTGTTGGATCATCTCTGCCTGTTCCCCTTGGTGGCAGTCAGCTCTGACCGTTCCCACCTGTGTGGGACCTGCACTCTCTCAGCTCACCTGCAAAAACAAGAGGACAAAATTTAAAAGCAAAACACAAAATAAACTGAATTCTCACACTTTCTGAATGTCTCACATTAGATTATATCCACTGGTTCCTGAGATGTGTTAACAGGTTGACTCCAGACAATGACAGTTACAGGCAAACATCTTACATGATGTGTATAGGTTCTGCAACCATAAAATACTGTATCTGTAAACTGACTGAATGTGTATTTTTTAAGGTCAGTTGACTGTGGCTGCCATCTTGAATCAAACTGCCTTCAGACATTAATCAGTTGTACATTGAATGATAACTTTCTGTCCGCTCATTCTCAATCAGTTCATCTGGACAGTTTCTTTTTGTTCTTTTGAAACACAGAAATAACTTTCTGTGTTTCATTAAAATCTATCCTCTGGTCCTAGAGAATCTTTACACAAACACACAGTGACCAAAAATGTATAACTCACATTCATCAAACACCTCAAGCAAGTTGAGGACATCATGCAGAGATGAAACTAAGAAAAATTGTTTGAAAATTGTTGAAACTGTTGAATTGTAGAACCACTAGACTGAGGAACAGCTTTTAGTCTCATGAATAAATAACCAGAATAATCACTGTGAAATATCAGATCCTGTTGCTGCTGATCAGTTTCATGTTGCTGTGTTCTGTAGGGTTTCCAGTTTTTTGCTTCCTTTCACAGATTCCTGTTACCTGAGGTCAAGTTGATGAGTCACAGCTGACAGCCATCTTCACTAATCACCATGACTATTTAAGACTGCTGGCTAGCTTCATTCAGTGCTGAAGCATTACCTACTTCATGACCTTGGACCTCCAGTGCCTCTCGTCTTGGATTACCTTGGCTGTTCTGTGGATCTTATGTGCTAAAACTTACCTGGATGTATTACTTCACCTTGGGCCTCTTCAACTGCTGTTCCAGTGACACCTTCTACCTCCACGCTCCACCCGTGCTCCCCCCCTGTGAACTCTTGGACCTGACTTGGATTATTCCTCTGAGAGCCTCCAACTCAGAAGTTCTCTGTGAGGTGACTTCTGTGAATAAGACTGCCTTTGCCACTGTAAATAAATCAGTTATTGTTTACCTCTGAGTCTGTTATCCTTCAGTCCGTTCACCTATAATAATAATAATAATAATAATAATAATAATAATAATAATAATAATGATAAACTATAGCACCTTCCTACAATGCCTTGCATTGACCAAGGTGCTTAACAGGATAAAAAGATGTATAAACTGGAACAATAAATCAGTGAAAATAGAATAAAAAACAACAGCAATAAAAGAAGGCAATGGAAATAAAAATGCTACATACTAAAATACCAAAAGTAATAAAAGTTACACACTGAAAGCTTTTTTGAACAAGTGGGTCTTCAGTCTGGTTTTGAACAGAGTCAGATCAGAGGTGGCAGCTCAAGGGGGAGGCTGTTCCAGGCTTTTGGGCCGGCACCGTTCACCTGGGTTGTTGTTTAATATTATGACATGTTCATTCGTGCCCATCTGCTTATACAGACTCATGTTCGTGCCGCTGTTTGGAGTAATGTTTTTATATGATATTAGCACTTAGTGTATTTTTAATTGATGTTTTTCTTAGTTCATATCTTAGATACTATTACAGATACTATTACTGTTTCTCTTACATTTTATTGTTGGATGTAACTGGGACCCTGTGTACATAATCTTGTTTCATCACATGTACCACATGTGGTGCGAATGACAAAGATTCTCTGACTCTCTTCTTTTCCTTCTTCAGGTCTCCACAGTGAATCCTCCTCCATCTCTGTCCTCTGTCCTCACTCCAACTACCTCTATGTCCTGTCTAACTGCATCCATATATCTCCTATTTGTCTTGGCAGCTGCATTTCTAACATCCTTCTACCAATATACCCACTGTCCCTCCTCTGGACACGTCCAAACCGCTGTCTGTCTTCTGGACATGTTCAAACCGCTGTCTGTCCTCTGGACATGTCCAAACTGCTGTCCCTCCTCTGGACATGTCCAAACTGCTGTCCCTCCTCTGGACATGTCCAAACCACTGTCTCTCCTCTGGACATGTCCAAACCACTGTCTCTCCTCTGGACATGTCCAAACCACTGTCTCTCCTCTGGACACGTCCAAACCACTGTCTCTCCTCTGGACATGTCCAAACCACTGTCTGTCCTCTGGACATGTCCAAACTGCTGTCCCTCCTCTGGACATGTCCAAACTGCTGTCCCTCCTCTGGACACGTCCAAACCGCTGTCTGTCTTCTGGACATGTTCAAACTGCTGTCCCTCCTCTGGACATGTCCAAACTGCTGTCCCTCCTCTGGACACGTCCAAACTGCTGTCCCTCCTCTGGACACGTCCAAACCGCTGTCTGTCTTCTGGACATGTTCAAACCGCTGTCTGTCCTCTGGACATGTCCAAACCACTGTCTCTCCTCTGGACATGTCCAAACCACTGTCTCTCCTCTGGACATGTCCAAACTACTGTCCCTCCTCTGGACATGTCCAAACTACTGTCTCTCCTCTGGACATGTCCAAACCACTGTCCCTCCTCTGGACATGTCCAAACTACTGTCCCTCCTCTGGACATGTCCAAACCACTGTCTCTCCTCTGGACATGTCCAAACCACTGTCCCTCCTCTGGACATGTCCAAACCACTGTCTCTCCTCTGGACATGTCCAAACCACTGTCCCTCCTCTGGACATGTCCAAACCACTGTCCCTCCTCTGGACATGTCCAAACCACTGTCTCTCCTCTGGACATGTCCAAACCACTGTCTCTCCTCTGGACATGTCCAAACCACTGTCTCTCCTCTGGACATGTCCAAACCACCGTCTGTCTTCTGGACATGTCCAAACCACTGTCTCTCCTCTGGACACGTCCAAACCACTGTCTGTCTTCTGGACATGTTCAAACCGCTGTCTGTCCTCTGGACATGTCCAAACTGCTGTCCCTCCTCTGGACATGTCCAAACCACTGTCCCTCCTCTGGACACGTCCAAACCGCTGTCTGTCTTCTGGACATGTTCAAACCACTGTCTCTCCTCTGGACATGTCCAAACTGCTGTCCCTCCTCTGGACATGTCCAAACCACTGTCCCTCCTCTGGACATGTCCAAACCACTGTCTCTCCTCTGGACATGTCCAAACCACTGTCTCTCCTCTGGACATGTCCAAACCACTGTCTCTCCTCTGGACACGTCCAAACCACTGTCTCTCCTCTGGACACGTCCAAACCACTGTCTCTCCTCTGGACACGTCCAAACCGCTGTCCCTCCTCTGGACACGTCCAAACCGCTGTCCCTCCTCTGGACATGTCCAAAGTGCTGTCCCTCCTCTGGACATGTCCAAACCATCTAGCAATATTTAATTTGTTAATGTGACAAATGATGGTTTTCCCCAGCTCCCCGGGCGCTGACCACGGCTGCTCACTGCACCACCTGGTGGTGGTTGGGTTAAATGCAGAGGCCAATTTCGTCTGTCAAGTATGGGAAACATACACAGATGACAAAAATGTGACATTTATTTTATTTTTTTAAAGGTGGAGTAAAAAAAACTTTAATGAACGTTTGAGTTTTGAACACATTCCCATTTTGAAACGTGCACATGCACACACACACACACACACACACATATATATATATATACACACACACAGGGGGTCCCCGACTTACGAGGACATCGACCTACGAGGTTCCGACTTTACGAGGTTATTATATTTAATAAAAATATGATTTTTTTGTGTGTGTTTAAATGTTCTTAAATTCATGTGTACAGCACTCTGTTGCAGCTGTGGTTGTTTTAAAGGCTTTATAAATAATAATTATAAAAATAATTTTTATTCATAATTGCGCAACTTTCGGCCGTTTCCGGGAATGCCGCGGTGACCTCCATTTTACTACAGTCTCGGCTCCTGCCAGCCGGTTTTGTCCGAATCCAATCAGAGGTTCCTGCGCTCGGATACATGATCTGGAGCTGAAAGGTGGTTTTGTGGAGGACGGATGGACGAAGGAAAACGACTCTGTGGACCGCATGAAGCAACAGACAGCCAGCCGGACCGGATTAACAACGAGCTAACGTTAGCCTCGTAGCTCCAGCCGACAGCCGGCTTTGTGCGATCAGCAGTGGCGGCTGGTGATTTTTTTTATTTTTATGGGGGGAGGGGGCATAAACTGTTTTTTTATTTAAACATGTGTAGAAGTATGCATAATTATGTTTGTATACTGTAAAGTAAGTTTGTTCATGTTTTTATTTGTATATATCAGGTGTATCCATTTGTATAAAACTATCATTAATAAAACATGGTTCATCTTCACCTTGTTTGAGGCATCAGTGTGAAAAGAGAATGGGAGTGTTCTGCTTCCACTTTTCAATTTTTGGACAACTTCTATCATATTCTGTTATAATTATTTTAGTAATACAAGTTCATAATATAAATAGAATTGTGAGGGTCCAGACTTAAATAAGGACAAAGGTGTTCAAAAATCCACCAAATAATTCAATTTAATAGTTCCAAAAATAAACTAACAAAGAATTAAATTTCAATGAAAAATAAATCAAAAGATAATAACAAATTTGGGCCCAACTTAAACAGGTAAACTGAAGTCTAACAAGGAGGAATGATTCCAGATTAGATTTTAAATTAACATTAACATGGTGTGCCGCAAGATGGCCGCGCTCAGACCAGCCGCAGCTTCACGAGCTCCCGGTTCATCCCTAGTTTCTAGTAATTTCAATAGTGTTTTTGTACCTGACTCTGCACGTTTTTTTCGGGTGAATTACAGCCGAACTGAACTGTTAAGAATCGGAGCGGATTTACCACAGGGCACAGCTGAAATCAGCAACGAACTCAAATCAGAGCTCGGAAGATTGGAGCTGTTAAGATCATCTTTCTGGAAGCAGATGCGCTCCAGGGGAAAGAAAAGGAAGCGTTGCTCCCGAGGAAAGAAGCGGGGCTGCCGAGCAGGAATTATGACGAGACTGCGGGCAGACGCTAAAACCGGGAGACCCCCGATGCCGGCTCTTTTTCTGTCTAACGTCCGCTCGCTGGACAACAAAATGGATCTACTTCGTTTGAGAGTGACCACGTCGGAGGAGATGAGAAGGTGCTCTGTGCTCTGCCTGACAGAAACGTGGATCTCTGAGGATACACCGGACTCTGTTTATGAGCTGGATAATAGACTCTTTTTCAGAACGGACCGGTGCACCGAGACTACGGGGAAAACACGAGGCGGTGGTGTTTGTATTTACGTGAACAAAGATTGGTGCACGAACTGTTCTGTGATCAAAAGAATTTGTTCAGCTGCCGTGGAGTTGATCACAGTAAGATGTCGGCCGCATTATCTCCCCCGCGACCATTCTGTGATTCTAATCTCCGCTATTTACATAGCCCCTGATGCTAATGCTAATGACGCCCAGGGAGAAATTCATGACTTACTCACCTCGCTGCAGTGTAAATATCCTGAGGGGCTCTTCATTGTTTGTGGTGACATGAATCACGTGGACCTTCAAGTCTCCCTCCCAGCCTTCAGTCAGCACGTTTTCACAGCAACAAGAGGAAATAAAACGCTTGACCAAGTCTACACTAATGTAAAGGGGGCGTACACGGCGAAGCCACGCCCAGCGCTCGGGGCTTCCGATCACGGCTCTTTGATCCTGGCCCCAAGACAGCTCCCCCCACTCAGGCGCTCCAAGCCGGAACAAAGAGAGATAAGAGTGTGGCTTCAAGGTAGCACCTCCATGCTGAGAGACTGTTTTGAGAATACAAACTGGTCTGTTTTCAGGGAGGCAGCTACTGATGGGAGCTCAGTGGACCTGGAACTCTATGCTTCCTCAGTCCTGGGTTACATCAGTACATGCTCTGAAAATGTATCCATAAAAAAATATGTTAAATCTTACCCGAACCGAAAACCCTGGTTAAATAAAGAAGTCCGCGCCTTGCTAGCAGCCAGGGACACTGCATTCAAGTCCGGAGATAAAGAGGAGCTGAGAAAGAGCAGGAAAGAACTGGTGGATGGCATTAAGAAGGCCAAGGCCACGTATGCACAGAGGATCGAGGGACAGTTCACCTCACAAGACCCACGGAGCATGTGGAAGGGTATTAAATGCATAACAGATTACAAAGGCAAGAACAAACAATGTCCCAAGGACCCATCTCTGCCTGATGCCCTCAATAAGTTTTATGCACGTTTTGATGATCCAAACAGACCAGCTAGCACCAGACTCACCTCATCACCAGATGAAGAGCATCTCAGAGTGACCGCAGCAGAAGTGAGAGGCAGTCTCAGGAAGATTAATCCTCATAAAGCAACCGGACCAGACAACATCCCAGGGAAAGTTCTGAAGGAATGTGCGGACCAGCTCTGTGAGGTGCTGGCTGACATCTTCACCACCTCACTTGCACTGGAGTCAGTTCCCACCTGCCTGAAGACCGCGACCATCATCCCAGTCCCAAAGAGCTCCACAGTGACTGGTCTGAATGACTATAGACCAGTGGCCCTCACCCCGATAGTCGCTAAATGTTTTGAGAAACTGGTCATGTCCCACATCAAGACAACCGTCAACATCAACGAGGACCCTCATCAATATGCATACCGTGAGAACCGATCAACAGAGGACGCCATCTCTTCCGTGGTCCACACTGCTCTCACCCACCTGGATCAGAAGGACTCATACGTGCGTCTGCTCTTTGTGGACTTCACATCTGCCTTCAACACCATGATCCCCCAAACTCTGATAGACAAACTATCTACACTTGGACTAAGCCCCTCCATTTGTAACTGGGTACTAGACTTCTTAACAGACAGACCACAGTCCGTGAAGATTCACAACTTCTCCTCCTCCACCATAAACCTCAGCACTGGCTCTCCTCAAGGATGTGTGCTGAGCCCCCTTCTGTTCACTCTGCTCACATATGATTGTACAGCCACACTTCCAGGCTGTCATATTGTTAAGTTTGCAGATGATACAGCGGTGGTGGGATGCATCACAAACAATGATGAGTCCAGCTACAGACAGGAGGTGGAACACCTGGAGAGCTGGTGCAAAGAGAATAATCTTCACATGAATGTGAAGAAGACAAAGGAGATGATTGTGGACTTCAGAAGGAATAAACACACCCACGCCCCACTGAAAATAGGTGGATCTGCAGTGGAAGTGGTCTCCAGCTACAAATACTTGGGTGTACACTTGAATGATAACCTCAGCTGGACCAACAACACCACCAGCCTGATCAAGAAAGGTCATCAAAGACTCTACTTCCTCAGACGACTGAGACGTGCTGGTCTGAGCAGCCCAGTTCTCACCTCGTTCTACAGGTGTGCAGTGGAAAGCGTCCTGTGCTCCAGCATCAACGTGTGGCATGGAGGCTGCACAGTTGCAGAGAGGAAAGCTCTACAGAGAGTGGTGAAGGCTGCACAGAGGTCTGTCGGAGTCAGTCTCCCCACCATCACAGACATTTACACCTCCAGATGCAGGAAAAGAGCCACCTGCATCATGAAAGACCTCACTCACCCAGCACACTCACTCTTTGCCCCACTCCCCTCAGGACGGAGGTTGAGGAGCATCAAATGTAGAACCACTAGACTGAGGAACAGCTTCTACCCTGAGGCTGTTAGACTCATGAATAAATAAATAAAAATAAAAATACACTGCAAAATATCACATCATGCTGATGCTGATCTGTTTTCTTGTTGCTGTGTTCATCTGTGACCATCTGCTCATACAGACTCATGTTCGTGCTGCTGTTTATAATGATGTTTTTCCACTATATTAGGGCTTAGTGTATTACTAGTTGATGTTTTTCTTAGTTAATTCTAGATGTTATTACTGTTTTTCTCTTGCATTTGTTGTTGGATGTAACTGGGACCCCGTGTACATAATCTCGTTTTCATCACATGTACCACATGCGGTGCAAATGACAATAAAGACTCTCTGACTCTAAATAATTGATTTATGGGGAAGAAAAATTATCTATTTTACTGTGATTATGTTATTTCAACAACCTAGTAAACAAAACAACTTGATATTATATATGAATGTTATAATATAATGTGATATGATAAATAAGACTGACTTAGTATTAAGTATTAGAGTACATAAGTATATGATTATTTTATTATTAACCTTGTGGTGCCCAGCCCACTAAACACAGGGATAACAGTTATATTTGTGTTTTTTATCTGTAGCACAAGAGAGTTTGCAGGCTGTCATAACACTGACCGTCATTATTTAACATGATCATTATTGAGCATGCATCACGGTACTTCCATGGCACATTTTTATCTGTATACTTAATAATACAATGTTAATAGAAGCTAGTTACTTGCAAGGGGCTTTGTTTTCATTCTCCAGATCAATACAGAGTTAAGAAATAGTATAACACCACCAGTGACATTTATTTAGTATATAAAATTATTAATATTTGATCATTTTTTATAAGCAAATTTAAATAAATGTAACCATCAGAGTCCAATACAATAACCAGGCGGCTAGTACTAGCATGCTAACAAACAAACAAAGAAAAAAACAAATCATCACTTCCCACTTGCAGTCAGCTGAAGGCTTTTTTCACAGAGCCATCTAATATCTGAGAGGCATATCAGTCAGAAATGCAAATAGATATTAAATAAAGGGCTTTCAATTATTTAAAACGTACCTGAGCAAGCCTGCTTCAGTCACTGCACGGCTCTGTAATCCCAGACAAAAAAAAAAAAAGACCAGACCGGAAGTACATTGTTCTGTACGTTCAGCTCACGTTGGACTGTCCAGGGCGGTGAAAACTGCGCCCAGAACAATCCCATTGTATTGTAAGGTTGTGGCATCAGTACGCATGCGCCAGCTATAATTAGAGTCAATGGATCAGATAAGAGCGCCCCCAAAACAGGAAATACATCACCAATCAGAAAAAGTTTTTTGAAACAAACAATATAACTCATCATTACTCATAAACTATTTATCCTACACAACTAAAAACATATATGCATATATTTTGAAAAATCTTATGTTATTATTTCATTTTTATTAATTTTTTTAAGTATGAAATGTCAAATGGTCCAGAACGTCCAGTGGGGCGGCGCTCTGGCGCCCTCTATTGGCCGGCCGCCCCTGGCGATCAGAGGTTCCTGGAGCTCGCCGCGATGTCTGCCTGGCAGCCGAAGATATCGGGGAACACCGAGCTAACTTGGAGAAACAAAGCCGAGAGCCTTTTTGAATGGGCTTATGCTAAAAGGTGCAGCTAATGCCCAACAGCAACCGCAATTTGGAGGGGCTAACATGCTAACAGGAGCAGCTAATGGCGGCGCGCGCAGACGGCTTTCGGTAAGTTATTAAAACTTTTTCTGGCTCCAAATGTATGAAGTTAACATACTAACAGTCCTTCCTGTAAACAGTTTAAACTGCGTGGTGCTGCAGCAAGCTGCGGAGCTCGGACGTAACACAACGGAGCTAACAGCGGAGCTAACAGGCAAACAGACGAGAGAATTTGCAGCTCAAAGTAAGAAATTAATTTTTTATGTACTGTATGTTCTTTTAAAATGTTTTAAAGTGTTAGGATAGGCATTACCGCACATGTACGTGTATCAGTAGCGGCTCGGGCGGTATATAGGTATATATACAGGTAGTCCCCGATTTACGAGATTTTCGTCTTACGAGATAGTTGTAGTAACGGAACTCGCTCGTAAGTTGGGGATTACCTGTATATACATATACTGTATATGTATATATATATGTA
>JBBPBX010079417.1:0-16391 GCA_038048925.1 Garcialebias charrua
ATCAACACCTGCCCTGGAAACTCTAAACAGCTCTTCTCCACAATCACTCGTCTGCTTAATCCCATTAAGCAAACTCTTGAGGACTCTGCTCAAAAATGCGACCTGTTTCTTTCATCTTTTAAAACCAAAGTTGACACTATCAGATCTCAGCTCCACAACCTCCCCGTTCTCAGTGTGCCACCCACCCGTCTGCATTCTGGGACCCTAAACAGCTTTGACGAAGTTGTTCAGAGTGAGGTGGAGGCCATCATCAAGAAAATGAAGCCTTCATCCTGCGCCCTGGATCCTTTCCCCTCGTCTCTCATAAAAACCAATCACTCTGCAATAGGCCCACTAATCACTCAAATAATAAATCAGTCTCTACAATCTGGTCATGTTCCACTGCCTCTAAAAACTGCCATCATTAGGCCTCTTCTGAAAAAATCTAATTTGGATCCCGACATTTTTTCTAATTACCGCCCAATTTCACACCTCCCTTTTCTGTCTAAAGTGCTGGAAAAAGCTGTTGCTGCTCAGCTGCAGGACCACCTACAACAACACTCCCTGTATGAGAAGTTCCAGTCTGGATTCAGGGCAGCTCACAGTACAGAGACTGCATTGCTGAGGGTTACCAATGATGTCCTCTTGGCTGCTGACACTGGCTCTCCCTCCATCCTTGTCCTCCTTGACCTCACTGCAGCCTTCGACACTGTGGACCATAGTATCCTCCTCCACCGTCTTCATGTGGAGGTCGGTCTCTGCGACACACGTCCTGGACTGGTTCAAATCTTTCCTCTCCAATAGGCTGGAATGTGTTAGTCTTGGCAACGCCACGTCCCAGACAGTCTGTGTCTCCTGTGGTGTCCCTCAGGGGTCGGTTCTGGGGCCCCTGCTGTTTTCCCTTTACATGCTGCCTTTAGGTCAAATTATTAATCAGTTCAACATTTCTTTTCACTGTTATGCCGACGATACACAGCTTTACATCAGGACTGGAGCATCCTCATCTTCCACCTTGTCATCTCCATCTTCACTCACTGCCCTCTCTGCCTGCCTGGAGGCAATTAGGGCATGGATGAATCAGAACTTTCTTCAATTAAACTGCTCCAAGACTGAGGCCATACTGATTGGCACCCCTCACCAGGTACAAACATCTCCTATAACAACACTTTCCTTTTCTGGACAAGACATCCCCCTCTCCACCTCTGTTACTAATCTTGGAATAAAAATGGACTCCAATCTTACATTTGAAAATCACATTAAGCTTCTGTTTAAAACTTGCTTCTTCCATCTTCGAAACATCTCCAGACTTCGCCCATCCCTAACTTTTTCCGATGCTGAGAAGCTCGTCCATGCTTTTGTCTCCTCCAGGCTCGACTACTGCAACTCCCTGTTTATTGGAATCCCTGGCAAAAACCTTCAGAAACTTCAATATATTCAAAACAGTGCAGCAAGGATCTTGTTGAGAGTTCGTAAATTTGAACATATTACGCCCATTCTCCATAACCTTCATTGGCTTCCTGTCGCCTACAGAATTCAGTACAAAACTGCTCTCATTACACATCAATGCTTACATGGAGCTTCACCAGATTATCTGAAGGATATTCTTATTCCATACTCATCCACCCGGTCGCTGCGGTCACAGAACAGTAATCTCCTTCACATTCCGAGAACCAAATTAAGGACCATGGGAGACCGGGCTTTCAGTGTGGCTGCCCCCCGCCTGTGGAACTCTCTTCCTGACTGTCTGAGAGCCCCACAGTCTGTGGTTGACTTTAAGAGCGGCTTGAAGACCTTTCTTTTCAACCGAGCATACTCTACCTCCTCATGATTCTACTTTTGATCTTAGTTGATACTGTTATTGATTTTACTTGTTTTATTACTTGTTTTATTGACATTTAATTCTGTTGCACTTTGTAGCACTTTGAGTGATGGATGTCTCGTAGAGAGGATCAATAACTTTAAAGCCTGCGCATATAACAACATTCAGACTTAGATTCAGAGATTTAAAAACTCATACAGTTTGTGTTATTGATCTGGACCGCTCTGAATTACCTGATGAAGTAGTTTAAATGCAGCTGTTGTTAGCGCTGTTTGTAACAGCTGCTGTTTCTTCGTTCACGTTCCGATGACGTAGTTTCAAGCGCGTTTACGTTAGACGTGTTGCTGCTGCAGAGTCTTCATGAAACAACGTCCACACAGCTTTGAATGTGCGCTCGTCTTAACAAGAAAGCCATAACGTTCGCAAACAGGAGACCGGAGCGAGAAGCTAATGGCTAAATAATGCTGCGCGTGCTACGCGATAATAGCTCTGTGCTGAAACGCGCCCAGGAAATTTTGTTCCACGGCGCATATATTAACGTTCAATGAGTGAAAAAAATAACCGAAATGGTACGTAGGTGGACCGAACCGAACGTGCCGTACCAAAACGATTCGGTACACCCACGTGTACCGTTACATGCCTACTCTCTGCAGAGCTTTTCTTTCTGCAGCTGTGCAGCCTCCATGCCACACGTTGATGCTGGAGCACAGGATGCTCTCCACTGCACACCTGTAGAAGGAGGTGAGGACTGAGCTTCCCAGTCCAGTATATATAATTATATACTGTATTTTTTTTTCTGAGATTAATCATTTTTAATGGCCTGATTTTCCAGGCTTAATCTTCATGTTAGAAACTATTTTGAATATAAAAAAAAAAGTTCTACTTGGGGTCAGTATCTCACCTACATACTGCAAAAGGGGATTTTTATTTGATATAACATAATCCTTAATATCAAGATGTAGTTGGACAAGTCATTTATCATCACAAGGTAATATTACTGATGCTTCATTCCAACAATAATAATTCCTCCATGCTGTAATTTTACCTTGACCTTTCTAACAATCATCTCGATGTGTACTTTTACACCACCTGGTAATACATGTTCTGCTTAGCAGGATGCAGTCCATCTGTTGCTGGGCTCGTCTGCGGCTGTTCCATCCATTACGAGATGCCTCTCTGTAGTTGTGATGGTCTGTCTGACCTTGATGCCCCTTTGAGGTTCACATTTGTGACACCATTGTTGTGCTACAACAGCTTTGCTCTCTCCTAGACATGCAGAGATTGAGGTCAAACAGAAAGTTAGTTTGCTTAATCGCACAGCTTTCTCCACCCCTCCTTCTCTGTTCATCATCCTGAATGTGTGGCCCGACATAAATCTGACATAGAAATGTAATAAAACTGAAACACATTTGATTTGTTTTACACTGTAGGGATTTAAACACACAGAGCAACGTAAAGCTAATGCTGGTTTGTAATTTCATTGATGTCTGTGCTGCTGTTTTGTTCTAATGTGGGGATTAGATGGAGGGCTACACCGTGAGGGTGTTAGTGTGAATGTAAAAAAGAAAAAATCAAAGTGGAGATTTGAAAAAAATCACCCTGTAAGTAATCAGTAAATTATACAGTTGCCTCAAGCAAAACTCGTGCTTCCCTCTAAACCCAGCGGATGGTGTGGGTAGATAAGGATTTCAAATTCTTTTTTTTTTTTTTTCAATTTGGGTAGGATTTTTTTTTAAATGTCAAATTCAGATGTTTTTTTTTATTTTAATTATTTATTTATTAAATAATCTAAAAATAATTATATTCTGACTGAGTGGAGTCCGAGAGTAAACCCACAATCGATTAACCAAAAGCTGCAGATGCTCAATGGAAACAGAAAACGTACAATGAAAGATTCCTAAACTGGTCAGGGTTTTCTGATCTTGACTCAACTGCTCTGATAAAGTCTTTCCCATTAGCAGCTGGTTCATTTATCCAGCCAGATCTTCATGAAGAGCAATTAGTTTCTTCAGTCTTTTGGAGTGAATGTCCTCCATAGTTCAATTTATCCTTTGTAAAGGACATTTGTAGACTTGAACATCTGCTACACAAACTACTGAGCTTTGTCCTGTAAATAGGATATTTAGGACTTTTGAGTTACACTGAATTTGTAAGCTTTGGTTTTAAGGAACATTTCCTTGTAGACAGTGGAGTATAGGTGGTCTCACGTGGTCAACACAGTCAAAGTTACATCAACTCAATTCAGCTTTTTTTATCCAGTGTCAACTCAACAAAACGCGTCTCAGACAAACAAGTCCAATTCATAAATTCAGTTGAAATTCAGATTCAAATCTAGTCAGCTAAAATTATATTGTAATACATTATGAAAACTAATTTGGTAAATGGAGTGGTGGCGCAGAGGTTAGAGAAGGTGGGCCTGTGATCGGAAGATTGCAAACTCCATGTACCGACAACATCAAAACGTGGGTGGGATAGGTGAAGCATCCACACCTGCCTCCACCCTCATTTGCCCCACTCTGGGCCCTTGAACAAGGCGCCCACCATCTGCTCCCTCAGGTGCCCTAGATGTTAGCTCTCTGCTCCACACAAAGGGCTGTGGTATATGGTCTGTGGTTGCATCAGGAAGGGCATCCAGCGTAAAAATACTTACCAAGTTTTCGTGTGACTTAGTTCACTGTGGTGACCCCTAAAATGGAGAAGCCAAAAGAAGAAGAAAAAATAGATTATGAAAAGCCATTTGGTAATTGTCTGTTTAAAGAAGTTAGCAGACTGAGTCAAATTTTGACTTTATCACAACCTCCCATTCTGAGCAGCACGTTGGTGACGGTGGAACAGATCGACTCTCTTCTAACATTAGCACACCTCCAGCAGAACCAGGATCAGGATGAGTGAACATCTTCCTCAACTGGCCGAGGTTTGAGAGGACAGGACAGATAGAGCGAGGACACAGTGAATACATCGCACTGCAACATTAACATCACGCTGCAATAGAAGAGATGTCACTAAACCAAAGCACTAAAATATTCTCTGTTTTGTCTTCCATGGAAGTACGTCATAAAAGTGTAACACAGCTAAATTTTTTATTAATAACTGAAGACTCGCGCTTTTTCAGGAGTCTGCTCCACACTCTGTCACTGAGTAANAAAAAAGTTTGTTCAAGTTCATACCTCTGTCCCAAGTGAGCGTGTCTTTTCAACTGCAGGGGACATAGTTAGTGCCCAAAGGTCTCAGTTGTTGCCAGAAAATGTAGACATGCTTATTTTCTTGAAAAAAAACTTGGACATTAAATAAGCTGGGGAGAGTATTTGTTACCTGTCACTTTTGACATTGAGGAAATATGTTGGCACTTTAGCATTTAAAATGTAAAGTTGTTTGTTTACATTTGTTCTTTTGAAGGTTATGCATAGAATAAGTATGCAAATATTAAGAAAAAAATGTTTGTTCAAGTTCATCCCTGCTACCTCTGTCCCAAGTGAGCGTGTCTTTTCAACTGCAGGGGGCATAGTTAGTGCCCAAAGGTCTCAGTTGTTGCCAGAAAATGTAGACATGCTTATGTTCTTGAAAAAAAAAACATGGACATTAAATAAGCTGGGGAGAGTAGTTGTTACCTGTCACTTTTGACATTGAGGAAATATGTTGGCACTTTAGCATTTAAAATGTAAACTTGTTTGTTTACATTTGTTCTTTTGAAGGTTATGCATAGAATAAGTAAAGAATGCAAATATTAAGAAAAAAAAAGTTTGTTTTTTATTTATGTTGAATTTTTGGTAAGTTATAGTTTGAATGTCAGAATAAGTAAAGAAATGAAAAGATCATAAAGAAAAGGAATGTTTATTTTGTTTTAAATTTATGTTCAATTTTTGGAAAGTCCTGCGTGAATATCTTTTTTATTTTAAACAAAGTTGAACGTTCTAAGGAGATTCAATCAGTTAAATGAAGACATCAGTTGAGTTTGTATGTTAAAACAGAATAAAAGCCTTTTTGCGGCATAAAACCGATCTTTGAAGTTTTCTTGAACTAACATTAAAATCTCGTCTCGTTCTCGCAAGATCTGTGATTTTCTCGTCTGGTCTCGTCTCGTGAGTTTTGTGTATCGTTACACCCCTAGTAGTTTATGTATAGCTGTGCTCAAAAGTTTACACACCCTGGCAGAGTTTGTGATTTATTTATTTTTGGTGATTTTTCAGAGAATATGAATAACCACAAAATCTCTTCTTTCACTCATGGTTAGTGGTTGAAGCAGTTTATTATAAAACATGTGTTTTCCTTTTTCACATCATAATAACAGAAAAAATACCCAAATGACCATGATCAAAACTTTACATCCCCTAGTTGTTAGTACCGTGTATTTCCTCCTTTAGCATCAATGACAGCTTGAAGTGTTTTGTGAAAGTTGTGAATGAGACACTTTATTTTCTCACAGGGTAAAGCTTCTTGGCTAAATGTCTCAGTTCCTGTAACTTCTTGGTGTCTTGCATGAACTGTTTGAGATCTCCCCATAGTGGCTCAATAACATGGAGGCCAGGAGACTGAGATAATAATAATAATAATAATAGTAATAATAATAATACTGTAATAATAATGAATTCAATTTATAACGCACTTTTCATTAATGAAAATGTTCCAGGACCTTCACTGGGTTCTGCTGTAGCTGTTGACACGTTGACATGTCTTGTGTTTTGGATCATTGTCATGTTCAATTCAATTGAGTTTATTTCTATAGGCCAAGTCACAACAGAAGTCATGTCAGGGCATCCCACACTATTTTACGGACAGTTTGTGGCTGAAGTTTGTTCTTCAACCTGACCGTGACTTGGTTTCAACAGAATCCCTCATTTCCCACTTCTTAATTAGGGTCTGAACACAGCGGACTGGCATTCTCAATTGCTTGGATATTTTTTTTACATTATTTTCCTGTTGTTTAAAGCTCAACCATCTTCTCCCGCAGATCATGTGATAAATCTTTAGCTTCCTCCATGGCTCAGAATCCACCAACATCAATGCAACACTGGATGAAATGTGTCAGGAGCCTAGAAACTCACTGACTTTTTACACACTCTGCTAATTACAAACACATCACAGGTGAGGATGAGTACGGTTAGTAGCTATTTACACCTGTTATCATGCCAAAACTTCCAGGGTATGTAAAGTTTTGACCAGGGTCATTTGGGTATTTTCTGTGTAAAATAAAAAACAAAAGGCAAACAGTTACCGGTATTTAGTAATAAATGACTTCATCCAACCACTAACCATGTGTGAAAGAAAGGTGATGGTTCATATTCTTTGAAAAATGGCCAAAATAAATCTCTTTGTTATGTAAACCTTTGAGCACAATAGTATGTCTTGTGATACGCTTCATGTATTCATGTCTGTCACATCTTTCAGGTGATTGATTTGAAATCTAAGACGGTGAAATCATACGATTCGATGGGCCGGAGACATGATGACATCTGTGTTCTTCTGCTGTGAGTCAACATCTAGTTCTTTCAGGTTTTTTTTTTGTTGGTTTTTTCAATCTTTTTCTTTCTTTGTTTGGATTCTTCTCTGAATAATCTTATGCTAATTTTCCAGAAACTACCTTAAGGAGGAGCACAAAGTGAAAAAGGGCAGAGAGCTTGACTGTACCAAATGGGCTGTAGGGAGTTCAAAGGCTACCGTAAGTTAAACTGATCAATGGTACAACAGTTGACACATTTTATTGGTTAAATTAACACGTTCAAATATCCAAAGCAGGAAATTCCTCAGCAGAAGAATGGGAGCGACTGTGGTGTGTTTGCCTGTAAATATGCTGAGTGTATAGCTAGAGGGAGGTCTCTCACTTTTAAACAGGTAAACTTTTTTAAATTGAGCACTGGTCCAGTGCTGCATGTTTAGTGTTTGTATGTATACAAGGTTTTTAATGCTACAAAACAATGTCTCTTTATTTTTCAGTGTCACATGCCACTCTTCAGGAAGGTAATGATGTGGGAAATCCTCAATCAGAAGCTGCTCTAGTGAACATAACCAGTGGAAGCAACAGCTGTGCACAGTGACGACACGTTGAGTTCACAAAGAGTGAACGGGCCAAAGACGTGGACTTTACCGACTGAAATATTCCTCTGATTTGGAGAATTTAAACACGTCTTAAATTTAGCTTACCGTAGTCTCTTTTCTTGTTGGAGACATTAAAAAAACACTAATCTCTGAGTTTTAATTGGAGAGCAAGTTGAGCTGTTACACAGACTGGCACAAGTGAGAGAAAGGCTTCTGTCGGCTGAGGATTGTAGTTTTCACGGTTTATTTACAGCTTGAAGTGCCCTTAGCTCTTATACTGACCTCGGCTTGTTTGTTGTAACTCGGCATTCTTTATGACGAACTTGGCCAAGAATTCATTTGTTTTTGTGGCTGGTAAGTGATGCCCTTACTTTTGGTAATTTGTTTTTTCTATCTAAGTTAAAGAGAATATAAATATTTATATTTAGTCACAAAAAGATTGAGAAAAATGGAAAAAAAAAAATCTTAATTTTTCAAACACAAAGTGAATGAGTTAATGCTGTAAAAACATGTTTGTTAAATTATAATTTATGGCTTGGCTGAAAACGTGTAATATTTTTCCTCAGTGCACTGCGTATAACGTATTTATCCACATTCACTGCAAGTGCTGGGAGATGTGACTATTTTAAATGACTGCAGACGCTCTAGGACTGGTACAAGTACTTTGAGCGTACTCTCCATAATGAGCTACTGCACAGACATGCATGTTTGTACTTAACATGTATAAATGTGATTTTTTTTTTCCCCCACCCATAATAAAATATTTTCTTTAAAACTGGAGTTTGATCATTTTGTTTTTAACTGCTTTAACAGAGGAACATGGAGTTTGATGCAAACTTTAAAAGCAGTCTCATAAATAAATGCTTGTACAGGTATAGAAAAATCTAAAAATTCTATGTTGCCTTATATTAGTGTGGGAAATTAAATGTAATATTTTATACTTATTTATGTACGTTACATTTTTTGCAGATGTCCTCCGGGCATGTTGGCGGTTTTTACAAAAATCTAACTGGTGTTGTGCAGAGAAATGGACCCCCGTCAATTCAATTCAGTTTATTTTCACGTTTAACAAATGAAGAGCTTACACAAAGGACCTTTGTTTTTATAAATTGGATGTGCGCTATTATTAATTTGTAAACATGTCACGTACACTATGTGCTTTTACGCCCTGCTATTTCTGACTCAAATCCGACCGGAAGGCTATCGAGCTTTGGAGCGTGACGTCACTGGTCCACCGCGCACAGCATTGTGGGTAGTTTTGTTTGTAGTTTTTTGTCGATCCGCCATTTTTGCTGGTCGCTCGTATTTTGTTCGAATCAGGTTTCAACAGTTTAGCAATGGTCCGAAATTGCTGTGTAATAGGATGCAATGTCCGTTCACACGACAGAAAAGGTAAAAAAATAGAAAACGGACTCTCGTTTTATAGTTTCCCTACCTGGAAACAACGCGAGGGGAGACGAATGGCATGGATATCAGCAGTGAGACGTCCTGATGTAACGTTCTCCAACATCACAAGATACATGCTTGTTTGTTCCAGACATTTCCATTCAGGTGAGTATTTTAAATCAGTTTACTGGAGTTGTGCCATTTTGTCAAGGTGTATCATGTTTTGGTCGAGTTCAGTGCATAGTGGGTCAACCAAGTTTAGGTCGGACATCTGTGTTATTTTAAAATAAACTGTTTAAAGTTGATTGTGTTGTCACATTGACTGTAGCATATTGTTTTTTATTATTAATTTATTTCTTTATTCATTTTATCAAAATAAATACCCAACAAAGACAAAAAAAAGAAAATATAAAATGAAAGGCAGCAGAAAGAAGAAACTATCTTATTATATCTGCCCCTTTTCCAAACAATCTATTCAAAGAATAATCTATAAGTAACAAAAAATGAGTAACTCATCTCAATTTTCAAATTTCAACATATTACACATTAAAGCACTTCATCTTTTAACAAAATGTGTCTGAATATTTAAGGGTAGTACATTGTTATGACATTTATACATCACCATTAAAATAAGGTAATCTACTAATGGAACTTCAGTAATTTCAACTAAAAAAATAATATACTAGATGGATGACAGTAATGTTTTCTGGCAATAATTATATTACTGATCTGCGTTCTCTTCAAGGCAAATCTTCTTATGAGATGGATGAGTCAAATCCCGACTGGGCTCCAACACTGCACTTGGGACACTCCGAGGTGAAAGTGTCAACATCAGACAGACATGCTCGTCGATTAAAGAGACGTTACAGCAGAGCACAAGGGGAAGATGAAGGCCAGGAAGTGATGGAAAGGCAAAATCAACAAGCAGTGGAGGCTTCAGGAGATGATCATCAGCAGGTGATGGAGGCAGCAGGAGATGATCACCAACAGGTGGTAGTGGCAGCTGGAGATGAGCACCAACAGGTGGTGGAGGCTTCAGGAGATGATCACCAACAGGTGATGGAGGCTGCAGGAGATGATCATCAGCAGGTGATGGAGGCAGCTGGAGATGAGCACCAACAGGTGGTGGATGCTGCAGGAGATGATCACCAACAGGTGGTAGTGGCAGCAGAAGATGAGCACACACAGCTTGTGGAGGCTGCTGGAGAGGAGCATGAGCAAGTTGTGGAGTCTGCGGTGGAAACCCCACGAGAGGACATCACTGTCGCTGCAGATGGGGAGGAGGAAGATGAACCAGCAGCAAAAAGGCGACAAACAGAATGTCAGTTGTGCGAACAAAGAAGAGCAGAAATTAATCGTCTCTTACAGGAAAACAGGGAGCTCAGGTCAGAGCTGAATAAAAAACAGCTAGACAAAGAATTTCTTAGGGGTGACACAAAAAAAGTCAGGTACTATACAGGACTTCATTGCTTTGCCGTATTGTTGTCATTGTTTGAATTTGAAATGAAACAGATCCATTTTGAAGTAAACATTTGATGTAATTAAACATTTCCAGTAAATGTGATGAACGTGTGAGTTAATACATTTTATAGAAAACACACAAAAATGTGCAAATATAAGTCAACAGCATGTTTTACATAATTATGTCTCCCTTGAAGTACAAGCTCTGAGAAATATCTTTAGGAAGCTTCATGCTTTCTGTAGACGTCCAGCCATGTCTGTGTGGTCCACACAAGGTCACAGTGGTTTGATTATGCACCTGTGCAGAGTGGGTGATGCTTCTGCAGGTAAACTTCATCTCCTGCCTCCAGCTGCTGGATGCTGCATGTCTTGTATCTGTGAGGGAACTTTCTCCAGGCAGCAGCGATCACACTGAGTCCATCAGAAGATGCTCCAAGTTCAGGAGTTGGTGTTTATGATGAAACCACATGCTTTAACTTTAAGATTTTTTTTACTGCTCGCTGTATTTTAATGTAGGTGTTTTGATGATTCGCACACCATTTTATTTCTGTGTGTAGACACACTGTAGCTATGTTTCCATCCAATTTAAATTCGATTTTTGAGCGAATTTTAGAAAATTTCGCTAAAATGTAAATTAAAATTATGAGGATCAGAAGTGTTTCCATTAAACTGGCTTGAAGCGCATCTGCAATGCCACGCAAAGCGTCTCTACGTCAGACGTCAGCGTCATTACGTCACACGTCAGCGCCATACGTCAGACGTCAGCGTTACGCACTTCCACAGTAAACAGGAAGTAGCGTTTGAAAACAGACATCTCGGCAAAATGGAGAGAATATTTCAGGTATGTGTTGCTATCGGGCAAGTTGTATTTATTCTGTCATGCCAACTAGTTTTAGCGATGTTACATGTTGTCCGGAGCGGAAACAGCTGATCAGTCACGTGACGTGAATGTTCGCTGCGGCAGAACTGAGTCGGCTAATCTGTTTCCATCTGTCGTTTAGCCGACTCAGCTCTGAATCGACTCCCCAAAAACTACCTCAAGCGAGCGTATAAACTTTAGAGCGACTTAGAGGAAGTTAACTCGAATTATGCCGTTTCCATTTAGCTTTTCTGATGCGATGCTTCATAATGCGCACCTAGAAACCTTGATGGAAACACGCCTTGTTACTCAGCATGACCCACGGTGTTCTGGTGGCTCAGAGTCAGAGCAGAACCTGTGAACACAATTAAAATGGTGAATGAAAAGACAATCTATAATATACAGTATATATATGCATCTTAATACATATACTGTATATAGTGATTATAGTAATCTAATCAAGATTTGAAGTCTACATGTTATTAGACATGCTCAAGTCATTAAAAATAAGGTAATTTTCAACTTGGACCTTTGTAATTTAGTTAAAAAACATACTTTAAAAATCAAGTGTTCTCAGTTTTTAATACTCATAGCATACGGTTGTTTGATTCTGAAAGAAATGTAAATTAATAATTTATGTACAATTAAGGAGCCAAAAACAATGTAGCCTACCTTCAACGTATTTACAATCTGGGGGCTTTAAAAATGTCCAAATCATCTACCCAGCTGTTCATAGATTGGACCAGCTCTCACAGTGACTTGTAATTATAAAAATTATTTGTGGTGTAAACACTGACACAGACCAGGTCTGCTAAAATGACTGGGAATGTCAGTGGAGGCAAGTATTACTCGGGTCTTTTCTTTTTTTCTGACCAGGAAAAATGGCGGTCGAGACGGGAACGCCCCCAACACGCCCCCTCACGGTCACATGCGCTCCAAAGCTCTATAAATCCCATAAAGTCCTACAACGACAGGGGTTCCATTTTCAGTACAACACCGGAGCAGGCGGCGGCGTTCAGCGAAGCACCTTGAGGTTTCTGCGCGAGGTGGTGCAGACAAACCTCTTTACCTTTGGATATAGTCAGTAGGCAAATACGTTTAGCTGTACTACATACAATTGAACACGTTTTTAATTTTGCGAGTTTAAAATGAGCGACAACGAGAAAGATTTCAGGGAGCAGGTGAGTTATAAAAAGGAAACTCGTCAGGAGGACGCTAAGCTAGCTAAGCGTGCTAATGTAGCGTTTTGCAGCGGTTGACATTCTAAACTACATTTTAAAAAAAATGACTGGTCTTTACGAGACTGATTTTTTTTGTGTGCGAGTGTTTTAAGCAATACTTTATATATAGTGTTAAGAATATATATAGTGTTTAGAGAAAGTAAAGACGAAGTGTGCAAAGATAGCAGAATCGCATGCTAAGCTAAGTCACGCGGCCTGTTAGCCGCATCGGAAAAGGAGGCTGCACCTCCAAGCACTGCTTTCGTTTTTATTATCTTCATGTAGTCAATTAAAACCGGGGTCTGCAACCTTCAAAACACTTTAAAGACAATTTAACACCAACAAAAGAATAATACAACCCTGTATGTTCACGTTTATCCTTGGAAGTATGAAAACCAACCAGCAGTTTTAAGTCTCTTTGTGTAAAAAATGAATAAGAAGCCTATCTAAAAAAAGCTAAGTCTGGTCCTCTGGACATTAAAAAAAAAACAGAGCAAAAAAATGGTAAAGAAACGTTTCGTCTTTTGTCTGAAAGACTTCCTCAGTCTGAGCTGCTGTATTCAGCTCAGTCTTATAAATAGCACCCTAACATTTTATGTTTTTATAAATGTAAGACTGAGCTGAATACAGCATCTCAGACTGAGGAAGTCTTTCGGACGAAAGATGAAACGTTTCTACAATTTTTTTGTTTTTTGAATGTCCAGAGGACCAGACTTAGCTTGTTTTAGATTTTTCTACCTGGATTATTGAGCATGCTTCAGGGTAATAAGAAGCCTAATTTTGAATTGGCATGTATTGAAGATGAAACGTTAAAAACGTCCTGATTGCTTATTTATCACTAGACTGTATTTCTTCTAACACAAAACCATGGTCAAACTTACCTTTTACCTTATTATATGTAAAACCTGTTTTCATTGGGTTGCTTCAGGAGCAGGAGAGCCTCAGGTTGCAGACCCTTGATTGGGGAGAACTAGAAAAGTTAAAACTGCATGCATAAGATGAGATAGAACTTTATTGATCCCACAGGAAATTGTTGAACTATAGATTTGTCCATTTTGGTGCAGGCAGTAGCAAAAGACAACTGAAGAAAATTACCAGCTAATATAACTTGTAGAAGTTTGTTTTTATTCCTGGGTTTTTACTTTTTTTGAACATTTGAGTAAAACTACAGAAACCAACTTGCCTTATCACCCTTGTTTGTTTTTTGTCAAGGTTAAGGTTGGAAGAAAGAAAAAGGCCCAAGACGTGTCTGATGTGACGTTTTTAATATTTGAAGCTGATGCTGTTGATGCATGCTAATGTATTGGATGCTGAAAAGAAGCAATCAAGATCTGAACCCCAACTTCTAGTGTTGTAATGGGAGATGGTAAAAAATGGGGAAGAGGAGGAAAAAGAGGAGGAAAAAAGAAGTCAGAATTTCAAACGGAAGAAAGAAGAAATGAAGGGTTGTTATGAAGTTAAAGAAGTTATGAAGTTAAGATCAGAAGTATACCTGGGTATGAGTGATTTCCTAACAACCTGCTATGCTTTCACTTAATTTTATTGTTTCTCTTTAGCATGCTCTTTTTTTTTTTACCCCTGCATTACACACACCAATGATTAATCCCTCCATTTTTTTAAATTAATTTGTTGTTTCTTACCAGCTAATTATGCATATTTAAAAGTAAGTTCAAGTCTGTGATTTTTCAACCAGTAAATTTTAATAGTTTTTAACATTAAATCTGGAAAATGACTTGAGCTTCCTCTGAAAGGAGCAATCGTACAGTGAGGGCTGTCACCTCCTAGCCCTTTCTTGTGTTCTTCACTGGTTTGCAGTTTGTTTCTGACCCCCGTGTCTCGTCTGCCCAGGACTCTCCTCGACGCTCGAGGAGCGCGTCCCCTCGAGGCTCGGCGAAATCCGCCAGCCGCTCGCCTGTCCGCTCCAAAGGTGGCTCCCGCCGTTCCAGGTCTAGATCTCGCTCTCGATCCAAATCCAGGTAAAACACATTTCTGTTGTTAAAACAGCATATCTGAAGTTGATCACTTATTTTTTAAACGCTGTTTAGACTAAATATATATATTTTTATCCTTAGGTCTCGTTCCCATCGAAGCTCACGCAAGCGATACTCCCGTTCTCGCTCCCGCTCTCGACACAGACATTCCAGGAGCCGATCTCGTAGCTCGGAGTACCGCCGGCACAGGAGCCACAGCCATTCCCCCATGTCAAATCGTCGCAGACACATTGGGAACAGGGTACCGTGTCCCTTCAGTGTACTTTAGTGGCCACCTAACTGAACTTAAGATGTCAAATTTGGCTGATTTGACAAGATCATGAGCAGATGCCTCTTCTGGAGACCCATCTTATTTATTTTCTGATCATAATAAATAAATAAAAAGTTTAGCAGCACAACTTCTGACTTGAAATCCCAAATTGTGAATTTGTGCACATTATTTTGTTGTTGTTGCTCATAACATTTTCACTTGTTTCTTCCTACAGACTAACCCAGACCCCAGCGCCTGTCTGGGTGTGTTCGGTCTGAGCCTCTACACCACTGAGAGGGACCTGAGGGAGGTGTTTTCCAAATACGGCCCGCTGAGTCATGTCAACATAGTGCATGACCAACAGTCGCGTCGCTCAAGAGGCTTTGCCTTTGTCTATTTTGAAAAGAGTGCGGACTCCAAGGAGGTTTGTAAATAATGCAGGTCTGGGTTTAAAATAGTAAAATATTGATGCTGATGGTGATGATGTCGTTTAGGCTAAGGAGCAAGTTAACGGCATGGAGCTTGATGGACGCCGCATTCGAGTGGATTTTTCAATTACCAAACGAGCACACACTCCCACTCCTGGCATCTACATGGGACGACCCACATAGTAAGAGTTGTAAATCCTTTTAAGTTGTCACATGTGGATTTTATTATTGCGTAACCAGCTAAGGCAAAGACTGTTCTGTGACTTTGTAGTGGAGGTGGAGGAGGAGGAAGTGGCGGAAGCGGCAGTAGTTCATCTCGCCGTGTCAGCAGGGATTATGAAAGGGGCTACGACAGAGGGTACGACCGGGGTTACGATCGTGACTATGATCGCTATGAGGAGCGAGAGTACCGATCATACAGGTGAGCATAGATTACATTTTAAAATGTGTTTTTAATTAAAACCTTGTTAAAAGGAAACCACAGCTGTATCATCTGCAAACTTAACAATATGACAGCCTGGAAGTGTGGCTGTACAATCATATGTGAGCAGAGTGAACAGAAGAGGGCTCAGCACACATCCTTGAGGAGAGCCAGTGCTGAGGGTGATGGTGGAAGAGGAGAAGTTGTGGATCTTCACGGACTGTGGTCTGTTTGTTAAGAAGTCTAAGACCCAGTTACAAATAGAGGGGCTTAGTCCAAGTGTAGATAGTTTGTCTATCAGAGTTTGGGGGATCATGGTGTTGAAGGCAGATGTGAAGTCCACAAAGAGCAGACGCACGTATGAGTCCTTCTGATCCAGGTGGGTGAGAGCAGTGTGGACCACAGAGGAGATGGCGTCCTCTGTTGATCGGTTCTCACGGTATGCATATTGATGAGGGTCCTCGCTGATGTTGACGGCTGTCTTTATGTGGGACATGACCAGTTTCTCAAAACATTTAGCGACTATCGGGGTGAGAGCCACCGG
>JBBPBX010079418.1:6117-16391 GCA_038048925.1 Garcialebias charrua
ATTTAAAGCTGCAGTATGTAGCTTTTTTTATGAACATATTTCTTCACTCTGTCACTACCTCCTGACAGACTGATGTTAGCCAGGTAATCTCTGAAAAAAAATAAAAAAAAATATTGTCCCCTTGCTTCTCCAGGTGGTAAATAAGCATTTCTAAAAAGAAAAGGTGACCCGCCATTTTCCAGCCAATAAAAACAGAGTTTGTAACCAGCCAATAAAAACAGAGCTTGAATTTGAATCAGCCAATAAAAACAGAGCTTGAATTTGAAATTCAACAGACCACAAGGGGGCAGAGCCACATATGGCTCTGAGGGGGAGGGATCAGAATGCTTTGCCTGTTGAAAATATTTCTAACTGCTGCAGTTCTACAGAAACTGCATACTGAACCTTTAACTATGAGTTTTCATACAGCACAATAATCGTGTGGAAACATTTTCAACTATAAATTTTTTTTTGAGATCACTTACCTACCGGTAATCGGTGTTCCTCCAAAGATTTGTCTTGCAACTGTTCTTGTCGCTGAGTAGTCAGAAGAAACTGGGCGGATATGATCTTGTTTGGCTTCTGATTGGTTAAGATTCAAAAGACAGCTCTTTTTTTTGTCCAATCATGCTTGATAGTCTTTTGATGTATTGCATCATTTCCGGTAATGATAAAACATGATTACAATGATTTTAGTAATCTAATATAATTATGTTAAACCAACATAAGAAAAATTAGTAGTTTCATTATTGTTGATAATTAAGTAAATGGTTCTTTATTCTATCGTGTAAATACAAGAGACATGACTGTTGTGTAGACATGACTTATTTTGTTTGTGCAAAATCAAAGACCCCTCAATTCTATTTTTTTCAGTGTAAACAGTTTGGACCACGTGAAGCAGCAGGAAGCTGCAGAGCTCGGACGTGCAACGAGCTAACATGCTAACAGACGGAGACAGGCTTCAGCAGCTCACAGTAAGAAATTAACTATTTATTTTTCCTTCATTATGGCTCCAAATGTACTGTATGTGTTTTTTGATAATTATGTAGGGTACTGTGTTAGGATAGGCGAAGTGCTTGGTAACTGTACAGTACCGTACATGTACGTGTGTAAGTGGCGGCTAGTGTGTACTTCCGACTTACGGCGATTTTCGACATGCGAACGGGCGTAGGAACGGAACTCGTTCGTAACTCGAGGACTACCTGTACTTGGAACTCCTTCCCTTAAAGCAAAATAGCACCCCAACCCAGAAGGATTATTCCACTGTTTCCTGGTTTATTCACTCGAAGGAGTTTCCAACAGCAGAGAACATTAAACAGCAAAAATCTAAATCCAGAAACATAAAATAAATTCATATTTAAAAGCAGAACAAAGAAATCCCTGTAAAATCTAATAATGTGTATCGCTTGCAGCAAAGTTTGGTTTGTTTGACAGGTCTGCTGCGTTTTGACTCCATCCCAGGAGAACGAGATATCACAGATATTTTACTTGTCTGTGTGAATATTCATCTACTGAAGGGATTAATCAAAATTAAATTGAGCCTGACTAAACTGGCCCAGAGCCCGTGAAACGCCTGGTCTCAGTTCACCCTTTAATGAATGGAAATTTAATGCTCAGCGTAGCACTTCTCTCCCATCCCTCACAACTGAACTTACTTCACCGTGAAATCCGGCGACCTCCCGACTGCTCTCGGTTGTAACATTTTCCGGCTTTGCTTTCAGGAACGAAGGAGCTTTGAGCAATTCCAAGAGACGCAGGAGAGAGGTGAACTCCTCAACCCCGAACGCTCCTCTGGAGTGTGGTGTGATAACGTGTCATTTATTCGTCCTTCTGCCACATTTACGCAGCTTTGTCTAAATTAAAATTCTTCAGACGCTCCAAACGTTAGTTTTTGTGACTTTTCGGGAGAAGTTAGTGACTTTTAAAAAGTGGCAGTGCTGGAAGCACATAGAACGTGAAGAAGTGTCTTAGTTAGTTTAGAAAACCTAAATTTGTCTCAGTTGGTAGAGCCATTGACTCTCAGCGAGAAGGTTGCCGGAACGAATCCCAGCTAGGACATCTCTGGGTGGAGTTTGCATGTCCCTCCGTGCTTGTGCGATTTTTTTTCTCGGCATGCTCCAGTTTCCTCCCACAGACCAGAAACATGCACATCAGGTTGACTGGTAACTCTATTTTTTATTTTTTTTTTATTTTATTTTATTCATTTCACATTCTGTATAAAAAAACATTTTACATGCAATATGAAAAAGAAAAGCATAAAATGAAAGGTGGCAGAAAGAAGAAGAAATCTTATTATATCTGCCCCTTTTTTCCAAAACCAAAACAAAATCAATTCAAACAATCAATTCAAACAATACTATATAAAATATAAAAAGTATAAAAACAAATTAGTAGGGATTATAAGGAAACATAAGAAAGAATATTATAGTAAATTATTAGATAAAACTAATGGTGATATGAAAGCAACATGGCGAGTAATGAATGGTGTACTGAAGAATCATAAAGCAAAAACTGGTATTTCAAAATATTTTGTAAAAGACAACGATGAAGTTCATGATGAAAATGAAATTGTAAATGGATTTAATCAATATTTCGTGAATGTTGGATCAAGCCTTGCAGCTAAGATACCAAAAGTAGATAAAAATATGATCCACTCAATTACAGGTTGTGCAAATAGTATTTTCCTAAATGGAACTAACAAAGAGGAAATAATGAATGTAGTAAAACATCTTACAGACAAGAGATCGAAAGACTGGGTGGACATGGATATGATGTTTGTAAAGGACATAATGAGTCATGTTATTGAGCCGTTCACATACATATGTAACTTATCATTTTCAACAGGAATTTTTCCAGATAATATGAAAGTAGCTAAGGTCGTTCCTCTTTTTAAAAATGGTGATAAATGTGTATTCAACAATTATAGACCTATATCCTTGTTACCACAGTTTTCAAAAATTCTTGAAAAACTATTTGTAAACAGACTAGACCAATTTATAGATAAACAAAATATTCTAAGCAGCAGTCAGTATGGGTTTAGATCAAAAAACTCTACATCAATGGCTCTCATGGAATTAATGGAACAAATAACTACTGCTGTCGATCAAAAACAACACTGTATCAGTATCTTTGTTGATTTAAAAAAAGCATTCGATACTATTGATCACACCATTCTCCTTGAAAAACTGAACAAATATGGTATTAGAGGACCAGCATTACAGTGGGTATCTAGCTACTTAAAAAATAGGAAACAATTTGTACAAATAAATGATGTAAGATCTGACCTCTGTAATATCACATGTGGAGTTCCTCAAGGCTCTGTACTTGGACCAAAGCTTTTTATTTTATATGTGAATGACTTGGTAAATGTGTCAGGACTCCTTAAATGTGTACTTTTCGCAGATGATACCACTTTTTTCTGTTCAGGTGAAGATATAGAACAAATGTTAGAATTGATAAAGACAGAATTTGTCAAGATACAAACTTGGTTTAAAATAAATAAATTATCATTAAATCTAGAGAAAACTAATTACATGATATTCGGTAATAGAAAGAAAACTGTCGATGTTCCACTCAAAATTGAGGATGTTGAGATTTGTAGAGTGAATGAGGTGAAGTTTTTGGGTGTTATCATTGATGACAAACTGACATGGAAACAACACATAAATTCTGTAAGAATAAAAATAGCTAAATCGATAGCAGTACTGTACAAAGTCAGAGACCTATTGAATGATAAAGCTCTGTATTTGTTGTATAACACAATCATTGTTCCACACTTAATCTATTGTATTGATGTTTGGGGGAATGCGTGTAAAACAATCACAAAGCCTATTTTTGTATTACAGAAAAGAGCTGTAAGAATTATCACTAGAAAGCATTACCGTCATCCATCAAGTACATTATTTTATCAACTAAAATTACTGAAGTTCCATGATTTGGTAGACTATAATATTTTATCAGTTATGTATAGAGCTCAAAATAATGCATTACCTTTAAATATCCAAATGCACTTTGTTAAAAGACAAAGTTGTTATAATCTTAAGGGAACAGAGTTGTTTGTAAAACCACAATTCAGAACCAGTTTGAAGGGACGTTCTACCTCAATTCAGGGAATTAGATTATGGAATGGCTTGGAGAATGTAGTTAAAAATGCCAAGTCAATGTTTACATTTAAAAAAATGATCAAAACAAATATGTTAAAAAAATATATGTGAAATAACGTAATGTGTATTGTATTAGTTAGAAAATTAGAAAGTGTTAGTCATTTTGTACTGTATTAGTATTAGTTAGAAAACTAAAAAGAATTAGTCATTTTGAACTGTTGGTTGAAGAATATTATTGTTTAACCTGATTGTTGGAAAAAGTTGGTTGAAGATTATTATTGTTTACATGGTTTGACTACTGTTGTTTAATCTGATTGCTGGAGATAAGGGGCAGATATAATAAGATTTATTCTTCTTTCTGCCACCTTTCATTTTTTTACATTTTGTACACTATCATTATGAGATTGCCTTGTATTGTTTCTTTTGTAAAAAAATGAACAAATTTAATAAACATAAACATAAACATAAACAATACTCGTCAATGAGTAATCAGACGAAAAGAGCATTTCATCACTGATCTTAAAATTTATAGTATAACATTCATTTTAAAATGAACATTTTAATATTTTGTTAACAATTTAGATTTGATCTTTTTTTAAACACAAGCACTGATTTAGCATTTTTAACTTCATTTCCTAAACCGTTCCACAAATCAACTCCCTGTATTGAAACAGACCGTCCCTTTAAACTAGTTTTGTTCTGAGGTTTTGCAAAAATCTCACTTCCCTTAAGACTATACTCTTCTCTTAACAAAAAGCATTTGAATGTTTGAAGGCAGTATGTTATTATGAGCTCTATACATTACTAATAAAATATTATAGTCCACCAAATCATAAAACTTAAGTTGGTTAAATAATATATTTGATGGATGACAGTAAGGCTTTCTTGTAATATCCAAAAAAGCTAAGTCTGGTCCTCTGGACATTCAAAAAACAAAACAAAACAAAGCAAAAAAAACAACTGTAGAAACGTTTCGTCTTTCGTCCGAAAGACTTCCTCAGTCTGAGAAGCTGTGTTCAGCTCAGTCTTATAAATAGCACCCTCCCACAGTGGATCAACCAGTTGGCTGATGACAGCCGAAACCAGCTGCTCACATGATCAAGGAGGACCATCAGCCTGACGATGGATCGTTAACACCCTGATGGTTGTTTGCTATTCACAGAGGGCTGAGTGATACTAGCAATAACAGCATTGTAAGTGGGGGACAGTTGAACCCGGAGGCCTCCACCTCTGTTTAATGATGGACGGTTTCTTTTCACAAAGATGGCCTCCTTTACTCCTCTCTAGTAAGTAAGTAAGTAAGTAAACTTTATTTATATAGCACCTTTCACAGACATTGACATCACAAAGTGCTTCACAAGCAAAAATAAAAAGAGAAAAAATACATAAAATTAATTAAAAGCCAGTCTGAATAAATACGTTTTAAGATCTTTTTTAAAAGAGTCGATAGAGTCTGAGCTGCGCAGTGACAGAGGGAGAGCGTTCCAAAGCCTCGGGGCCATCACTTGGAATGCTCTGTCTCCACGTGTTTTAAAATACGTTCTTGGTACCATCAGTAGCATTTGATTTGAAGATCTCAAAGTCCTGGTGGGACGGAGAGGCTTCAAAAGGTCCGATAAATATTTGGGAGCCTGACCATGCAATGCCCTGAAAGTTAAAACCAAAATTTTAAAATGACTCCTGAAATGCACGGGGAGCCAATGCAGGGAGGCCAGAACAGGAGTGATATGAGCTCTTCTATTGGTTCTAGTTAGCAGCCTTGCTGCAGCATTTTGCACAGACTGAAGTCGAGCTAAAGAAGATTTGTTCAGACCCATTAAAAGACTGTTACAGTAATCTAACCGAGACGAAATAAAAGCATGAACAATCATCTCCAGTTCCTTCTGTGATACAATACATCGTAATTTTGAAATGTTTCGTAGATGATAAAAACAATTTCGAACTAACAATTTACAATGACTGTCCAAAGATAAAGAACTATCAAAGACGACACCCAAATTTCTGATGTTCTTATTAACTGAAAGATTTAAAAACGTAAGATGCTGTTGGATAATTTGGATTTTATCATCAGGGGCAATGATAAGAGTCTCGGTTTTATTTGCATTTAACTGCAGATAATTGTCGTTCAGCCATGATTTGATGTCCAACAGACAGTTTCTGAGTTCAGTCAATTTATGGAACTCAGAAGTTCGAAAAGAACAGTACAGCTGGATGTCGTCAGCATACAAGTGATAAGATACATTACTGTAACGTTTCAAAATAAAACCTAAAGGGCGTAAATACAATAAAAAGAGGATCGGGCCCAAAACTGAACCTTGGGGTACCCCACAAGACAGCCGCGCAACATCAGAGTGAACATTGTTCATAAAAACAGTAAAAGACCTTTCGGATAAATAAGAAATAAACCAATTCAAAACAGTGCCTCAAACCATTGTTCCTCTCTATCAAGGATGTGAACATCTTCATCCCTGAAAGAGTGACCGCTGGCCTGGAGATGAGTGTAGACCGCAGAGTCCTGACCTGATGATGTTGATCTTCTGTGCTGGGCCATCTTGTAATAATTCTCACAGCTCTTTTTTGTAAAATAAAAATAGGCTTTGTTATAGTTTTACATGCCTTTCCCCAAACTTCAACACAATTAATTTAATGTGGAACTAAAACAGTATTATATAATAAATATTATATAAACTCTAAATTGTCCCTACAGATTTGTCTCCATGTGCCTTTCAGAGGGGCTTGAGACGTGTCCCTGTTGTACTCCACATCAACTTGTGCTCAGTTTTCACGCTTCATGTTTGGTCTAAACGTTTCTTTTCTTTTTAAAACCGCCCCGGTCGACTGTCACATACCCACTCAGGACAATGTTTATCCATTCTCTTAAACAGAAAGAAAAAGGTGAATCTGGCACTCTTCTCTCCTCTCCCTTTATGTTGTGACTGTTGCCACGGCAACACGCTGTCATCGCACCAAATTAAAACCACCTGTCAAAGGATGAGAGGGCGTTTGCACCCAGAGTCCGGTGAAAGACGGAGGAGGACAGGGTGTATAAATACACAAGAGCTGATATTTTCCGTGTCTGGACTGTGATTTATTACCGGAGGGGCTGGTATTGTTGTCCTCCGGTGAATATAGCAGCAAGGGTTTTTCATCCCAGAGACACCGACTGTAGCAGGAACATCACTCGGGTGGTTCTGAACGCTCAGTGAGGGTGTCAGGTTTACATTTATGCCCGTAAGGGGTGATAAATATGTATTTTTTAATATAAAGGCTGAGATTAAACTAAAACTTCCTTACAGACACCTGGAAATGTTACCGTTTAATGGAGTTGTTGGTAAATCCACACCAATGGATGTGTATTTAAAGCTCACCGATTGTTTTTAGCTGTACCCAGGTCCTGATTATAATCCGTCGCTCTCTGAAACACTTTCTAAACGATGTTGTTCCTTTCGGCTGCTCTCTTCTGTAGGGGTCGACACATCGAGCAGATGCACATGAAAGATTTGGCAACTGTTTTACGTCCTGAAGCAACTTGGGCTCAAACCTGCGGCCTCAGGATTATACAGCACTGACCGGTGAGCTACCACCCCAGAATCATTCCTCAACATTATAACTTGCTGGCTACATTTATATGATGATTACTGCTGCAACTTTCTACTAATTCGACTACACGCATTAAACACTGTGGTAGCTTGGTGGTCATTGCCTCGGTCTTGTTATCCTGAAGGAAGGGCATCTGGTGAATAGCAATTGCCAAATCTCTTTCGTGCGAGTTTTCTCACAGCGGCAAACAGGCAAATGAAAAAATAAAACAAAAACCCAGTATTCTTTAATTTTTCTCATGTTGCAAACTTGCATTCCATAGTTTTAAATTAAGGCTTTTCATCAGGTACACTCTAAAAAGAAAACAGTTGATCCAACTTAAATGAATCACTTCAATTGGTAACAAGTAATTCATTTAAGTTTTTCCAACTTAATTTGATCCAACTTAAATGAATCACTTCAATTGGTAACAAGTAATTCATTTAAGTTTTTCCAACTTAATTTTTTAAGTTTATTTTATTTGATAAATTAAGTCATACTAACTCAAAACAAATAGTTTCTTCTAAATTATAAATCCACATCATTCTGACTTAATTTTATGTAAAGTAAACTCAAATGTTTTAAGTCATTCCAAACCAATTGCTTCAGTTGGTAACAAGTAATTTATTTAAGTTTTTCCAACTGAATTTCATAAGTTTATTTAAATTGATAAATTAAGTCATACTAACTCAAAACACATAGTTTCTTCTAAATTATAAATCCACGTCATTCTGACTTAATTTTATGTGAAGTAAACTCAAATGTTTTAAGTCATTCCAACCCAAACCAATCACTTCAATTGGTAACAAGTAATTCATTTAAGTTTTTCCAACTTAATTTTATAAGTTTATTTAATTTGCTCAACATTCAACATTACTTTCATTGTAATGAGAAATTAAGTTGGCTAAATAAATCTCCATTGCACAAATGAAATCTTTCAAGTTTTATTAACAAATGTCCACAATTCTTAAATCAAATCCAACACAACAAATATTCTTATTCCATACTCATCCACCCGCTCGCTGCGGTCACAGAACAGCAATCTCCTTCACATTCCGAGAACCAAATTAAGGACCATGGGAGACCGGGCTTTCAGTGTGGCTGCCCCCCGTCTGTGGAACTCTCTTCCTGACTGTCTAAGAGCCCCACAGTCTGTGGTTGACTTTAAGAGCGGCTTGAAGACCTTCCTTTTCGACCAAGCATACTCTGCCTCCTCATGATTCTACTTTTGATCTTGGCTGATATTGTTATTGATTTTAATTGTTTTATTATTTGTTTTATTGACATTTAATTCTGTTGCTCCTTGTAGCACTTTGAGATTTTCATTAATGAAAAGTGCGTTATAAATTGAATTCATTATTATTATTATTATTAAAAGAAGCTGAATAATAAATTTGTGACCCATCACATCAAATAGGTTTATATTTCAAAGTGGTATGTGTAAATTTAGATAGTAAATGGTTAAAATGTTGGCCAACAATTCCAATTTTTTAAAATAAGATGAATGAATAACTTATCAAATGGTTTAAATTAAATATCTGAAATAAAATCTTCACACCAAATATCAAACCATTTTCATGATTAAGACAATACAATGCATTTGGCAGGATGATCTAAGTATGAAAATGTATTTCTAAAAGTCAGTAATATATATGTTTGCTTGTAGGTCATTTTGACCAAATTTGACTTTAACTCCTGTTTGATGATGTGATGGGTCACATATTCAGTATGAAGTTCTAGTAAAACTAACCCGCTTTCAAAAACAAGGAGCGAGTAATCTGGTGATCTGATATAAATACATTCAGATAATCCTCCTTTAAAACATGGAGCGAGAAATCTGGTGATCTAACAAAATACTTTCAGCTAATCCTCCTTTTAAAACATGGAGCGAGAAATCTGGTGATCCAACATGTGTTCACATATAGACAACTTCAGTGTTGTTTCAGAAACAGTTCTCAACCATCATTAGCAAAGCACATCCATCATAAACAGTTCTCAACCATCAGGAGCAATTGACATCCATCATAAACAGTTTTCAACTATCATTATCAAATCACATCATCAGGAGCAATTGACATCCATCAGAAACATGTTGCAACCATCATGTATGAAAAACCAGTGCCTTAGTGTACAGTCCAGGAACTTTAAAAAGCTAGAAGCAGCACAAAAAAAAATAATAATAATAATAATGTCCTTTTCTGTCATCTGTGTATGTTTCCCATACACAGACGAAATTCGTCTCTGCATTCAACCCAACCACCACCAGGTGGTGCAGTGAGCAGCCATAGAAAGCGCCCGGGGAGCTGGAGAATTAGGTGTGCACTCAAAGACAGCATAGAAAAGAAAATTCCCTTACTTTGATTGAAGTGGAGGTAGACAGGCTTATTAGGTGGTTCTCATGTTCAAACATGGATCAGATGGAACTGCTTAGCCATTGAGCAATGATTCAACCATGGATGATGGGTACATGGGAGTCCAGATGTGAGTTCAGGTCAGGTGTGTGGTCCTGATGAGAGCAGGTCTGTCCATCAGGACAGGTGTGTTTTCCTGTTTTATCAGCAGTCATTGATGTGGATACATGTCAGGGTTAGGCACAAGGTGTTGATGTACAGG
>JBBPBX010079419.1:0-16391 GCA_038048925.1 Garcialebias charrua
GCACTTGTTCCTGGGTACAGATGAACCGTACGCGCCCTGGAGGTCCCCAACCCAGGCAGTGAGCACTTGTTCCTGGGTACAGATGAACCGTACGCGCCCTGGAGGTCCCCAACCCAGGCAGTGAGCACTTGTTCCTGGGTACAGATGAACCGTACGCGCCCTGGAGGTCCCCAACCCAGGCAGTGAGCACTTGTTCCTGGGTACAGATGAACCGTACGCGCCCTGGAGGTCCCCAACCCAGGCAGTGAGCACTTGTTCCTGGGTACAGATGAACCGTACGCGCCCTGGAGGTCCCCAACCCAGGCAGTGAGCACTTGTTCCTGGGTACAGATGAACCGTACGCGCCCTGGAGGTCCCCAACCCAGGCAGTGAGCACTTGTTCCTGGGTACAGATGAACCGTACGCGCCCTGGAGGTCCCCAACCCAGGCAGTGAGCACTTGTTCCTGGGTACAGATGAACCGTACGCGCCCTGGAGGTCCCCAACCCAGGCAGTGAGCACTTGTTCCTGGGTACAGATGAACCGTACGCGCCCTGGAGGTCCCCAACCCAGGCAGTAAGCACTTGTTCCTGGGTACAGATGAACCGTACGCGCCCTGGAGGTCCCCAACCCAGGCAGTAAGCACTTGTTCCTGGGTACAGATGAACCGTACGCGCCCTGGAGGTCCCCAACCCAGGCAGTAAGCACTTGTTCCTGGGTACAGATGAACCGTACGCGCCCTGGAGGTCCCCAACCCAGGCAGTAAGCACTTGTTCCTGGGTACAGATGAACCGTACGCGCCCTGGAGGTCCCCAACCCAGGCAGTAAGCACTTGTTCCTGGGTACAGATGAACCGTACGCGCCCTGGAGGTCCCCAACCCAGGCAGTAAGCACTTGTTCCTGGGTACAGATGAACCGTACGCGCCCTGGAGGTCCCCAACCCAGGCAGTAAGCACTTGTTCCTGGGTACAGATGAACCGTACGCGCCCTGGAGGTCCCCAACCCAGGCAGTAAGCACTTGTTCCTGGGTACAGATGAACCGTACGCGCCCTGGAGGTCCCCAACCCAGGCAGTAAGCACTTGTTCCTGGGTACAGATGAACCGTACGCGCCCTGGAGGTCCCCAACCCAGGCAGTAAGCACTTGTTCCTGGGTACAGATGAACCGTACGCGCCCTGGAGGTCCCCAACCCAGGCAGTAAGCACTTGTTCCTGGGTACAGATGAACCGTACGCGCCCTGGAGGTCCCCAACCCAGGCAGTAAGCACTTGTTCCTGGGTACAGATGAACCGTACGCGCCCTGGAGGTCCCCAACCCAGGCAGTAAGCACTTGTTCCTGGGTACAGATGAACCGTACGCGCCCTGGAGGTCCCCAACCCAGGCAGTAAGCACTTGTTCCTGGGTACAGATGAACCGTACGCGCCCTGGAGGTTAGGGTTAGGGTTAGGGTTAGGGTTAGGGTTAGGGTTAGGGTTAGGCTAACCCAACCCAGGCAGTAAGCACTTGTTCCTGGGTACAGATGAACCGTACGCGCCCTGGAGGTCCCCAACCCAGGCAGTAAGCGCTTGTTCCTGGGTACAGATGAACCGTACGCGCCCTGGAGGTCCCCAACCCAGGCAGTAAGCGCTTGTTCCTGGGTACAGATGAACCGTACGCGCCCTGGAGGTCCCCAACCCAGGCAGTAAGCGCTTGTTCCTGGGTACAGATGAACCGTACGCGCCCTGGAGGTCCCCAACCCAGGCAGTAAGCGCTTGTTCCTGGGTACAGATGAACCGTACGCGCCCTGGAGGTCCCCAACCCAGGCAGTAAGCGCTTGTTCCTGGGTACAGATGAACCGTACGCGCCCTGGAGGTCCCCAACCCAGGCAGTAAGCGCTTGTTCCTGGGTACAGATGAACCGTACGCGCCCTGGAGGTCCCCAACCCAGGCAGTAAGCGCTTGTTCCTGGGTACAGATGAACCGTACGCGCCCTGGAGGTCCCCAACCCAGGCAGTAAGCACTTGTTCCTGGGTACAGATGAACCGTACGCGCCCTGGAGGTCCCCAACCCAGGCAGTAAGCACTTGTTCCTGGGTACAGATGAACCGTACGCGCCCTGGAGGTCCCCAACCCAGGCAGTAAGCGCTTGTTGGTATTGCTTCCGATTGAGGAATGGGAATGCGTCAGGTGAAGGTGCTTTGATCCGTATGTGTGTACAGTCTATTGCTCCGATGGTGTTTGGCAGTCCAGCAATAGCATGAAAATCAGTCTTAATTTGTACTTGTTCTGCGGCGGTGTATGGGAATTTTATGTACCTGGGTGTTAATTTGAGGAGGGCTTTGATGACCAAGGGGAGCGCACGACTCACCGAAGCCTGCGACACACCAGACAAATTAAACTTAAAATTATAATTCTAATTCAAACAGAATAACCTATTGTCAAGAATAATTATGGTGCGTGATTTTTTTAAACCCAAAATATTTTCTAAATAACGAAGTATAAAGTTATTAGTGGAGAAAATCCGTCTGGATAACAGCAGACTGACTGCTCGTAAAATATACGACAGGTCTGGACCACACGTAAATTTTGTTCGTATCTGAAAAAAATCTTAGAATACGAAAACATTGTTGAATGCCACAAATGATCCTAAATCACTCGTACGCACAGTTTAAGAACAAATCGGTGCGTACGAACGGTTCTTGCATGAGGCCCATTGAGATTTACCTGACTAAATAAAGGTTGAATGAATGAATGAATAATATGCATCAGTCTGTTGGAGTCAGTCTCCCCACCATCACAGACATCTACACTTCCAGATGCAGGAAGAGGGCCACCTGCATCATGAAGGATCACACTCACCCAGCACATACACACTTTTTGCCCCGCTCCCCCCAGGAAGAGGTTGAGGAGCATTAAGTGTAGAACCACTAGACTGAGGAACAGCTTCTACCCTGAGGTTGTTAGACTCACAAATCAGAACCAGAATAATCACTGTGAATAGTCACATTTTATTGCTGCTGATCTTTTTCATGTTGCTGCTGATCTTTTTCATGTTGCTGCTGATCTGTCTCCTGTTGCTGTGTTCATTCGTGCTCATCTGCTCACATAGACTCATGTTCATGCTACTGTTTGACGTAATGGGCCTCATGCATGAACATGTTCGTATTTTTATCCTAAATTTCTCTTACTTTTGTTCGTACGAAGCGTTCGTACGAACATGCCACGTCAGATTCAACAAACTCTTCTATCCTCAGGAAAAGTGTGTAAATGAGCTGCGTACGTATGATGAATTCCACCTGTTCTATCCACCTGCGCGTGCACGCGGAGAGGTTATTTACATAATTCCCACCCCTCAAAACACCATATAAGGCTACGTTTCCTGCCTCAGAGAGCAGGAAGTGTCCGTTCATACAAATGACAGCGAAAAGTAAAAAGGATAACTTTACTGGTGCGGAGATTGAAGTTCTGCTCTCCGAGATCGAGAAAAGAAAATCTGTCCTTTTTAGCAGCGTCACTCATGGGATAAGGGACCAGCTAAAGCCAAAGAATGTTTGTTTATAATAAATGTGGACCTTAAAATATACACACGTCCTGGTGGCTCACTGGGTAACGCAGTGCGCCGTTAGCTGCTCCTAACCTTATCTAGACCTCGTGGGTTCGATTCCCACAAGGTATGACTATTTTTTTTCCCTTCTTTCTTTAGATTATTTATTCATTCCAGATTAAAAAAACTTTATGCTTTATTTCTTGTTGTATTGTAAATAGTTTTCTTGTGTTTTTTAAATCTGGAATGAATTAAAAGAAGAAAAAAAACGTTGTCCCATGTGGGAATTGAACCCATAAGGTTCGGAACGACGAGCCAACGCTCATCTCACTGAGCTATTGGAGCTCTATGACTGCAACAGGAGGAGGTCAAGGTAAAGTCTGCGTTACCGAGACAAATTAAACTTAAATTAATTCATAATTTAAGTTGGTTTTAGTTTGAGATCTTCATATTAATATTGTAGTGTTAGAAAACGGCATTGATAACAAATTGATTTTAATTTAAATATTTTAATCCGTTAGTCATTATTACATTTAAAATTATAATTCTAATTCAAACAGAATAACCTATTGTCAAAAATAATTATGGTGCGTGATTTCTTTGGACTCAAAATATTTTCTGAATAACGAAATATGAAGTTATTAGTGAAGAAAATCCGTCTGGATAACAGCAGACTGACTGCTCGTAAAATATACGACAGGTCCGGACCACTCGTAAATTTTGTTCGTATCTGAAAAAAATCTTAGGATACGAAAACATTGTTGAATGCCACAAATGATCCTAAATCACTCGTACGCACAGTTTAAGAACAAATCTGTGCGTACGAACGGTTCTTGCATGAGGCCCAATGTTTATATGCTATTAATGCTTAGTGTATATTTAGTTGATGTTTTTCTTAGTTCATATCTTAGAGATGTTATTAATGTTTTTCTTTTAAATTTTATTGTTGGATGTAACTGGGACCCTGTGTACATAATTTCATTCCACTATGTGGTGCGAATGACAATAAAGAATCTCTGACTCTGACTCTCTGATACTTTGTAACCCTCTGCAAATATTATTTGAGCTACATTGAGCTTTGATAAACTGGTTCTTACATGCTGAAGTTGTAAAGCAGTTTCTCAAAAATGAGAATAGGTCCAGTTGAACTGAGAATAATGAGAGGTTGTCCAGCAAACAAACAGAAGACAGTTCCTGCTAACGCAGTGCCAAGGAAACTCTCCATTACTCCCTGAGAGAAAGAGATGGGACAGTCAAATGTGTGTGGATGTCTCTCAATAGATTACAGTGCTCATTAGCAGTTATAGGACAGTTTATGCAGATATCTTTTGAAGACCTGGTAATTGTCAGTAGCATCTCCCAGCAGTCCTCCAAAGGTGATGGCATTGGTGATGCAACCCAGGTAAATGAAGAGAACAGCAGAGATGGACTGGATATGGAAGCCGTCGTAAATGTCACTACAGTAAAACGGCATCTTGCGTTTGATGTCCAGCCACATACCACCACAGATCCTGAAAATGTAATTTAATTAAAGAACAGTATTTCAAGATATGTGTGAGTGTATTTGGGCTGCTGCCAAACACCAAACAGAAAAAGAACAAGTAGGACAATTGTCAAGAATAAATATTGATGATCCAACAGAGTGATGGGGCATCATAAAGACAGAACTTAGGATTCAAACACATGTGACTTTTGTAAAACTACTGTTAGACCTACAGTATATGTTTAACCTTTGACCTACTTTCAGTCAGCTGTTTCATCAGGTAAATACTTACTCTTGGTAAATGGCATCAGTCGTAAATGTTCCCTACAAATGTTTTTTATTTAATGATGCGTTAATGATGAGTATAAGAAAAATCCTGTGTGAATTAAGTTTATTGACTATGGAGGTCTTTTATTCCAGCCCTAATGTCTTTGCAACAAATACAGACTCAAGTTCAGGCTGCTATTGTTACATGCATTATTAGTGTTTTGCATGTCTCTTAGATCTTTTAGCGTACTGTTTGGTGTTAGTTTAGCATATAACCTAATGTATATCTTAAATCCTTATTTATGATTTATTTTTACACTTACAGTGATAAAGAGAATGTGTCTTTGATCTGAACCCAAGTGATGTTTTGTTGTTGGACTTCTGTGTGAGGCAAGGGCTGTCATGTTTGAATATGTTTGACCATAAGGTGGTCTGTGTGTATACCTGGTACCAGGCAGGCAACTACTGTACTTTGTATGTGCCAGAGTCTAATGATAAATTATTGTGATATCTAGGGTGGCCCTAAGTTGTAAATGAACAGCATTTGAAAAACAGAATTACATTTGAAAAAACACAACAAAAACACAAAGCATTTGAAAAAACGGAATTATATTAAGCCAAAGCCGAAATGGCCAGAATCACATTTGAAGAAGAAAAAAATTGAATTACATTTGAAAAAACTGAATTACATTTGAAAAAACTGAATTATATTAGAAAAAAATAGAAATTTTACAATTTTTGAATGATTCCATTTTTTTAACGCAATTCCATTTTTTCTAATGCGATTGTTTTTCAAATGTAATTCCGTTTTTCTAATGTGATTCTGCTTTTTCTAATTTAATTCTGTTTTTCTACTATAATTCAGTTTTTTCTAATGTAATTCCATTTTTTCTAATGAAATTCAGTTTTTGATAATGTGATTCTGTTTTTTTTCAAATATAATTCCATTTTTTCAGATGAAATTCAGTTTTTTTCTAATGTGATTCTGTTTTTCTAATGTGATTCCGCTTTTTCTAATTGTAATTCCGTTTTTTCTACTATAATTCCGTTTTTTCTAATGTAATTCAATTTTTTCTAATGAAATTCATTTTTTTCTAATGTGATTCTGTTTTTTCAAATGTAATTCAATTTTTTCTAATGTGATTCCGTTTTTCTTATGTGATTCCGCTTTTTCTAATGCAATTCTGATTTTTCTACTATAATCCAGTTTTTTCTAATGTAATTCCATTTTTCCTAATGAAATTCAGTTTTTTCTAATGTGATTCTGTTTATTCAAATGTAATTCAATTTTTTCTAATGTGATTCCGTTTTTTTCTGATGTGATTTTGTTTCTTCAAATGTGATTCCATTTTTTCAAATGTAGTTTCTTTTTTTCTAATTTGATTGTTTTTTTGTGTTTGTTTTTATTTTTTCAAATGTAATTTTGTTTTTTCATATGTTGTGTTTTTGTTGTGTTGTTTCAAGTTCATTTCTGTTTTTTCAAATGTTCATTTACACATCACAGCTACCATAGACATCAGAACTGTGACCCTATGTCTTGGACACTCAGTTGAAGAGTGGAGTAGAGCTGTCAGCTTATCCTCACCTGTTGCTGGTTTACCAAACTAAAACTGTGGGTGAACTTGAAATGTCTGACAGAGGCCCTTGTATAAGAACTAATAAAAAAAACAGTTATCTACACTTACCTCCCAGTGAATTTCAGTTCCTCTCCCAATTCATGCTGAGCCGGAAGACCTTCGTCTTCTCCTCCTGCAGCTCCACCTGCTGAGCCATTCACCTGACCTAGCTCATTCAGGTTATGAACTGACTTCCTGTCATATTGAAAGTAGAAACAACTGACTAAATGTTAGGAAATGTTTGTACACTGTTAAGACAAATAACAGAAAGCACTGGTGAAACTATGTGGTAACATAGGAGTTAATGACATCTTTTGGAACACACTACAATAACAACACATGTATCATACATATGTGTAAAATACAACCGTAAAGATTATGTAAAGATTCAAACTAAATTGTTTTCATGCCTCATTTCTGCTGATGGGACCTTCTTGGGAGGTTCAATGCGTATTTTAGGATCCCATTCCCCTGGAGGAAGGACAATCACTTCATCCAGAAACTCGTCAACACCTGCAATCAAGTCATCACGGTCCCTTGCTTTGTAGGCAACATCACTAAACAGCTGATAGAAAAATTGTAAAATCAGTTTAATGCACCTGATATGTGTACAAGTAATATACAACAAGGGGAGATGTGTCAAATGTCTCTTACATCATCTACCATGAGAGTGGCAATAGCTCTGCCAATTTCGTTGTAGGACTTAGTTTTTCCTTGAGGACCCAGCATAATGAAAAGAAACCTGTCAAAAATATTTGTAAAAGGATTATAAATGAAGAATTATACTTTAAATTGATGAAGAGAACAAGAGAGATGTCTACCTGGTTGGAACAGGAACCTCTGTGAGGCCTCCTAATGTTGTGGCTTGAGCCAAGCGTACAAATGAGACAAATGGTTTGTCCAGAAAATCCACCTCACCAATCATTACATTAGAGGCCTCAGCATCACGAGGAATCTTCTTCATAAACTTATTCTTCAGCTGAAAGAAGAGGGGAAATAACTCACATGTTGAAACTACTGTAGTTGCACTGCACTGCACTGACGTGTGAATGTGCCAGGACAAGCCAGTGTGAGCATGAGCCAATGGGTAATAAGATCATTTGAACTAAGGTCATCTTGGGTTAAGTTGAATATTTGATGGGTTCCTCTAAAAGTTGATGAAAATGTTCCATGCAACTTTTAAAAGACCATACGTATTAAAACGCACAATAACTTTGTTTTTTTTACTGGAGGTGAACTGACAGCAATATGTTTATATTTAGACTGTTTTTCAGGGCGCTGGTCTGAATGTGCTTATTTCTGGCATCATAAATAGATTTAATGTACTGTACATGTAATGTCATCTCATTCAACCTTTATTTAAACAGATAAGTCACATTGAGCCTCGAAGACTCATTTACAAGTGAGACCTGTTGGACAGACATTAAAAGTGGTAGGGTTTGGAGACAAAAAAAATTCCTAACACATTTTTGACCTCTGAAGGTCAAAAATGTGTTAATGACTGAGCTCACTGAGGAGCTCATCAGTGAAGCTGGTCTTTATCAACAAGTTATAGTAAGATGGATTTACCTCCATACACATCTTGAGTTCTGACAGCTGTCAATATCAATACTGATATATGAATGATATATATATATATATATTTCTCCATTTACCCTTTATTTATCCAGGTAGTCTGCCACGAGAACTCATTTTCAAGAGAGACCTGTTTAGGGAGCATATGGTGGGGGTTAAGGGCCTTGCTCAAGAGCTTGAACTGGCGACCTTCCGATGGCAGTCTCACCTTCTCTAATCTCAGAGCCACCACTCCCCATAGTCATGACATGTGAATCATAATTGAAATGAGATGCCTGATTAAAGTAGCCACATTTAACTTCCTTCGTGAGGCGGACAAGGTCATTTTAGAAAGAGGAGCTCCATCATCCAGAAGGAGTTCAGAGGAGACGTTCTTATGATGCTCTTGCGGGTCAAAAGTCAGTAGAGATGTTTTGGGTGAGGTGAGAAAACGATTGTCTTGATCAAACATTACAGTGTTAATATTCTATACCATTTAGTAGTTGCATCATAATGTTCTTAACAAAATAACTACCAAACTTAAAACGATTCTAAATCTTGCTGTATTTTTATTCACCGTACCTATGTATTGAAGATGTACGGAAGCGTATTGCAGTCATCCATGGAAAAAAATAATTGAGCCTATGTAGTAATAACGTGATACGTATGTAGTAAAAACTTGATAATATGTAGTAATAACGTGATAATATGTAGTAATAACATGATACGTATGTAGTAATAACGTGATATTATGTAGTAAAAACGTGATAATATGTAGTAAAAACGTGATACTATGTAGTAATAATGTGATACATATGTAGTAATAACGTGATACGTATGTAGTAATAACGTGATATTATGTAGTAAAAATGTGATAATATGTAGTAAAAACGTGATACTATGTAGTAATAACGTAATACGTATGTAGTAATAACATGATACGTATGTAGTAATAATGTAATACTATGTAGTAATAACGCAATACGTATGTAGTAATAACGTGATACGTATGTAGTCAAAACGTGATATTATGTAATAAAAACGTGATAAATATGTAGTGAAGACATAGTAGTGATGGTGATAGTGATAGTGATAAGTATAGATGTAGAAACGTATTCATCCACATGGTGGCAGTAGTAGTGTTTTTTCCTGCATGGACAACTGGTAAAAAGAGTACACTGTTTTTAGCCTGCATGCTAACACGTAATGGCTAATTGGCAGAATTTGATCAAGTTTTACATCATGCTTGGTGTAAAACATGGAGAGATTCTGATGATGCTGCGCACTGTGGATGACATTATCGTCAATATGAGCACTCTGAGAAGAATCCTGAACAGAATGGGACTGCACATAAAGCCTACTACTGCCACCATGTGGATGAATACATTTCTACATCTATACGTAGCACGTTTTCACTACATACTTATCACGTTTTCACGACATAATATCACGTTTCTACTACATAATATCACGTTTCTACTACATACGTATCACGTTATTACTACATAAGTATCACGTTATTACTACATAGTACCACGTTTTTACTACATATTATCATGTTTTTACTACATAATAACATGTTATTACTACATACGTATCACGTTATTACTACATACGTATCACATTACCACTATTGTACATAGTATCACGTTTTTACTACATATCACGTTTTTACTACATAATATCACGTTTCTACTACATACGTATCACGTTATTACTACGTTATTACTACATAGTACCACGTTTTTACTACATATTATCACGTTTTTACTACATAATATCACGTTATTACTACATACGTATCACGTTATTACTACATACGTATCACGTTATTACTACATACGTATCACGTTTTTACTACATATTATCATGTTTTTACTACATAATATCACATTATTACTACATTGGCAGCACGGTGGCACAACTGGTAGAGCTGCTGCCTCTCAGCGAGAAGGTTGCCGGTTCAAATCCCGGTCCGGGGGCCTTTCTGGGTGGAGTTTGCATGTTCTCCCCGTGCATGCGTGGGTTTCCTCCGGGTACTCCGGTTTCCTCCCACAGACCAAAAAACATGCATGTTAGGCTGATTGGTGACTCTAAATTGACCCTAGGTGTGAGTGAGAGAGTGGATGGTTGTTTGGTGTGAGTGAGACAGGTCCCTCTTGTAAATGAGTCCCCGTGACTCAACGAGGCTAGCCTGTATAAATAAAGGTTGAATGAATGAATGAATACGTGTCACATTATTAATACATATTATCATGTTATTACTACATATCATCACGTTTTTACTACATACGTATCACGTTTTTACTACATAATATCACATTATTACTACATACGTGTCACATTATTAATACATATTATCACGTTATTACTACATAAGCTCAAAAAAAATTCCATGGATGACTGCAATATGCTTCCGTAAAGATGAGCAATGATCAACAAGTAAATGAATGAACAAATTAAATAAAGTTGAACAATAGCAATGGAACTTAGTGCGGATTGCAGCTTACAAGATCAATAACCACTGCTGATTTTCTGTTTTGTTTAACAAAATGGTAAATGGTAAATGGAGCTTATTTATATAGCGCTTTCCAGCCCCCTGTGAGGAGCCCCAAAGCGCTTTACAATACCAGCCATCCACCCATTCATTCAGACATTCATACACCGGTAGTGGTAGCCTGCCTTGCAAGGCGCCATCCAGACCTACCGGGAGCAACTCGGGGTTAAGTGTCTTGCCCAGGGACACAACGACACATGGTGGGCGGACGCGGAATTCGAACCTCCAACCTTCTGATCGGGGGTTGACTGCCATTACCACTGTGCCACGGTCGCCCCGAGTTAACAATTTCAATTGTATACAGTAAAAATAATTTAAAATATACTGTATATATTCACACAGTGCTGTTACAGCTAGTTGGTACATCCCCTCTTTCTTTTCACAAAAGAAGCACGAGGCAGTGGAGTGGTTAGTACTTAAACTAAAATCTCTTTGTAATCTCGGTGCTGCTTTCAGAGTAAATACACCAGCTGCGCTGTTTTCACTTTTAATTCTTTTTTATTCCTAAGCATTTCTAAACAGGACATTGCAAAATCTCCAAATAATTATAATTATTTATCCATTTTTGTTTCCAGCTATGCTGTTAGTTTATTTGTATGTTTCCTTAACCTCCAGAAAAAAAGTTAAGTCCTGTACTTTGCCCCATGACTATAACTATTCAGATCAAAGAATTTAGGAGGTGCCAAATTAGTGCATGTGAATAAATAATTGCACCAGAGGTCAGAGTATAAATTCCCAAACAGGCCACCAGACTTCATGGACTAGAGGGATTAGAAGCTATAAATTATATTTTTTCCTAACTGAAAAGCATAACTGATTGACCATGCCCTATTATGCATATTTTTTACAACACAAAAATAAAAATAATCTGACTGTAATTTGGTGATTTTTCAATAAAATCAAAAGTGCCCTTTTTGTGACTAATCATACAGTAACTCATACATAACTAACAGATCCAAAACTGTCAGCACTTTAGCTGAACAAAAGTTAAAAAAAAAATTTCTCAGTTCACACATGATAAAGTTAGTCGACCTCTGAAAGCTTCACTTTTTTATTGTTTATCATGTATAAATTTTAATTTAGTGACTAACACCTCTAGCCATCACCATTCTACACAACTACCCTTTTACCTGCTACCTCCAATATAATACTGGATTAAATGATACACCCTTGAAATGTGTCCTGTATGGTACAAAGTCCTGGGTTTAAGTACACTGTCAGTCTTGTATAGTCTGTATGTGATGCAATTCCTGTTTTTATTGCATTAAATGGGAGACCTCCACCTTGAATTGCCATCTTATCATGGTAGAGGAGTTTGTGTGCCTGAATGATCCTGAATGGACGGGCTCTGCGTGTTGTTTGTGCCTACATGCTGAATGGTAGTTTAGAGTATCTTGCCTTCTTGGAGTCATTGGCAGGGATGCTGGAAGTTGCACCAGCTGCAGACTCCTTTATTCTGCTGGGGGACGTCAATATCCATATGGGTAATGACAGTAACCTAGAGGGGCAGGATTGAGTGGAACAGCCTCTATAATCTGAACCCAAACAGCGTTCTGTTGTTGGACTTCAGTGCTAGTCATAGTTTGTCCATCACAAAAACCATGTTTGAACATAAGGGTGTCCATAAGTGCACTTGGCACCAGGTTGTAGATCGATTATTGACTTCATAGTAGTGTCATCTGATTTGCGGCCATTTGTTTTGGACACTTGGGTGAAGAGAGGAGTTGAGCTGTCACCTGCTCACCACCTGGTAGTGAGTTGGATCAGATGATGGGGTAAGATGTCACACAGACCCCGTAGACCCAAATGTGTAGTGAGAATTTGTAGGTAATGCCTGCAGAAGAACCCATCAGAGATATCTTCAACTTGTCCCTCCAGGAGTGCTTTAACCATATCCCAGGTGAGGCGAGGGACGTTGAGTCTATGTGAGTCATGTTCCACACCTCAGTTGCTGAGGCAGCAGCCTTGAACTGTGGCCGCAAGGGTGTTGGTACTTCTTGCGGTGGCCACCCCCAAACTTGGTTGTGGACACCATGGGTTAGAGAAGCTGTCAAGCTGAAGGAGAAGACCCACTGGATCTTATTGGCTGGTGGAACTCCGGAGGCAGATGAGGAATACCAGAGGGCCAAACGGTCTGTAGCCTTGGCTATTGCTGAGGCAAAAGCTCAGATGAGATTAACCTGCCTAAATAAAGGTGGAATGAATGAATGTGGGAGCTTGATTTATGTAAGGCATTTGCCACTATTGATCATGAACGACTACTGGGAAAATGTGAACAATATGGCTTACGGGGGGTTACACATCAGTGGTTAACTCTCGCGGGTCTAAGCCCGCTGTAAAGCGGGCATGACGTCATGACTATAAATAGACTCTTTAAACAACGCACGCTGCAGATGGCCAAGATGGCGTCTACCTACACGGACGTGTGTTTTTCACGCGGTCGGGTAATTTAGGTGGTTCTTGGTTATACAACCAATGTTATACCCTGTTTCTGCGTCAGGTTGCACATAATATATTGCCTTAAACTGAAGGAATGTTAAATTGAATGGGTAAACGAAGAGGCAGGAAAACCTTGACTACTGCTATGGAGCATGCTAGCAGCAACATGCTAAACACCCCAACGGAGAGCCAGTCGGCAGAAGGACACATGGAAGATGCCAGCTGGTTTGAAACTAACCAAAATCCTGTTCAAGTGTGCCTTGCAACGCCTCTGCCTGATTCACCTCTTAAACCTCCAATAAAAAAGGTAAAGTTTGGTGGGGATGAAAATGCAGAAATTTTGGAAGCTATCCATAAGCTCGCAAAAAAACAAGATGAAACTTTCCGTACAGTCTCCGCCATTAAAAAAACAACTGAATCAACCTCAGTGCAGATGGAGAAGCTTACAACAACAGTCCAGCAACTTACTCTAGATGTTAACCAACAAAAAGAGTCTCTGGACACTGTGAAAGAGGAAATTCAGAAACTAAAAGCAGAAAATAAGGCACTGAAGACAGAAATAGATGATTGCCAGCGCTACAGCCGGAGATGGTCTCTGAAGCTCCACGGAGTAAAAGAGGTCGAGGGAGAAGACATAAGATCCAAGACTGTCGACATCCTTGGCAAAATGGCTCCTAAACTCCGCACCGTCCTGGATAATGGCATCGACCTTGTGCACCGCGTGGGGAGACAGCGTCAGGACGAGTCCAGAAGATCAACAATCATCCTCTTCGCACTGAGACGAGTTCGGGATGCTGTGTGGAGAGAAGCTAAAGGCTCAAGGTTTCTTCTCGACAACAGATTGAGGATCACGGAGGTGCTTTCTCCAAAAGAAAAGGAAGTCAGAGAGAAACTCTGGCCCATGGTGAAGAAGGCTAGAGATGAAGGGAAGAAGGCTTCTTTCCGCGGCCTGTCTGTGTTTATTAATGGGGAAAAAATTGACTGTCCAGAGGTAACCTAAAGACATACTCATGCTGTGCTTTACCCCAACTTTAATTCCCTAACCTATTATACTTTTCATATGCTCTCAATTTGTTGAGACCATTACTTGAGTTTACCATAAGGGCAATTTATTGCTTGCATTTTCTATCTTCTATTTTTATTTGTTACTCTGGAAATCTTATATTCACATACAGAATTTAGTATTTTCTTATTATACGCTAGTTTTCTTACATTAATGCTGTTTAGGTTTTTAGGATGCTTCCCGTTTTTTCAAAACATAGGGTTCAAGTTATTCTACAGTACTTTGTTCTACTTTGTTTTTTTTTCCTTTTGCCAACGCTCCAGAGCTACTAGATCCTATTTGTTCCATTTCATTATTATTATTCCAGTTTAAATTGTTAAATGTAGTGATAATATAAGGCTTAAAGAAAAAAAAAGGAAAAAGACTTTACAAGATGTTAACCAAATTTTAAACGGTTGTTAATCACCACCTTGTTCTTGGTGAATCTTCAGCACATCTTAAACTACTTATATATAATTTTTTTGTTTTGTTTTTGTATTAGGTCTTACAGATCTTGGTTTTCATGTTTAATTCTTTTAACATCATTTCTTTGAATGTCAGAGGTATTAGGGACGTAACTAAAAGAAAAGCAGTTTTTTTATTTAGCAGAAGAATGGAGTCAGATTTAATTTTACTTCAAGAAACTCATTCCTGTGAATTAGACACTAAATTTTGGAAATCACAATGGGGAAACACAGCTTATTTTAGTCATGGGACTAATCATTCAGCAGGGGTATTAATTATTTTACACAAATTTAAAGGGGATGTTCTAGAAGCAGTGCCTTCTGATGATGGTAGATGGATAATATTAATAATTAAACAAGATAATACTTCCTTTATTATTTGCAATTTATATGGATTTAATTTGCATTCTTCCAACTGCATGTTATTTAATGACATAACAGAAAGAATAAAAGATCTCCAAAAGGAATACCAGGGTTCACTTGTAATTTTAGGCGGTGATTTAATAATAATAATAATAATAATGTCTTTGTCTGTCATCTGTGTATGTTTCCCATACACAGACGAAATTCGTCTCTGCATTTAACCCAACCACCACCAGGTGGTGCAGTGAGCAGCCAGAAGACGCTTGGGGAGCTGGAGAATTAGGTGTGCACTCATAGACACCCCAAGGTTTGTAGTGGCCGGGGCGTGAACCCGCGTCCTTCGGGTCCCAAGTCAAAAGCCCTGCCACTAGACCATCTTGGCTCCTAAATTTCCAAATAATACAACTGATAGATAACCTCCTAGACCGAATTTTAACATACAAAATAATCTTATTTCATTACTTTGTTCTAATCTTTCATTGACTGATGTTTGGCGCTTTTTTAAACCCCTCCTAATGAGGGATTTACATGGTGTAATAGTAATCATTCCCTGAAATCTAGGATTGATTTATTTTTGATTTCATCCTCTTCCTTACAATATGTTAAAGATATTAGCCATCTTAACGCCCCTTTATCTGATCATAAATTGATCAATCTGAAATTAGCGGCATTGCAGAAAAACTGTGGCATGAGAGGTTATTGGAAATTCAACAATTCCCTTTTGAAAGATACGTTATTCAACAATACAGTTAAAAACCTTGTTAAAGAAATCCTCAATGATGGCATAAATGATCAATACAGGATCAAATGGGAATTTTTCAAATATAAAGTCAGATCTGCTGCTATTAAAAGAAGCAAAGAGCTAAAGAATGAAAAACACAGAATAGAAACCGAATTAATGTACAAACTTAACCGTTTAATGGAAACAAAACAACTTACCACAGAGGAAGAGCTTGAAATGAAAAAAGTTCAGTTGAAGTTGGATCAATTTTATTTAGATGTGGCAAAAGGTTCATTTATTAGATCTAGAGCTAAATGGCTGGAGGAAGGTGAAAAGAATACTAGCTACTTTTTTGCCCTAGAAAAAAGAAATGCAAAAAGGAAATCTT
>JBBPBX010079422.1:0-11405 GCA_038048925.1 Garcialebias charrua
TATACATATACATATATATATATATTTTTGTTTTGTTTTGTTTAGTTTTTTTTTTTGTTATCCAGATCAATACAAATGCAGGTGTTCAGAAATACAAAGTAGTAGAAAAATACCATCAGTGACCTTTAGTATAGAAAAGTATTAATGTTTGATAATTATCTTTTCTATGAGCACATTCAAATAAATGTAGCAATATAGCACTGATTTAGCACAGAGCCCAATACAATATCCTCTAACGCTAGCATGACAGCTTCAGAAACAAACAAACAAACAAACTCACCAGTTTCCACTTTTAGAATACACAGTCAGCTGAAGGTTTTTTCCACAAACAGAGACATCTAAAAGTTGAGAGGCATATCGGTCAGAAATGGCAACATAGACATTAGATAAAGGGCTTTCAATGGCTTAAAGCCTACCTGCAACACAGCCAATTTGTGAGTGTCACTGCACAATCTGTTCCCAGACAACAACAACAACACACACTTCCAGGACTGGAAGCACAATCCGTACCATGCATCCGTATTCTGGGCACAGGAGAGGAGTGTCCAGAATAGTCCTATATCTTGTAATGAAGAAGAGCTAACTGTGCATGTACAACTTTTAACAAGAGTTTATGGACAAAGATGCTTGCACCCCCAGGGTGGAAATATGTCAGAGACGTTTTTAAAAGAAACAACTTTACTCATCATTAACTATAAAAATTTATCTTACACAACTAAAAAGTTATATAGGCCTACATAAATTTTGGAGAGAAAAAAAATGTCTTCAAAGTAATATGGTGAGTGGTGTGAGTGGTGGGGTGGCACCCTAGCCCCTTCTATTGTCCAGCTGCCACTGTGTAGAATCTTGTGGATTACATGTGTATTTTTTTTTTTTCATTTTGTAATACCGTATCATAACAAAATTAGGAAAAGTGAAGCAATGTGAATACTTTCCAGAAGCATTGTTCCTCCTCAACATGTTGCCAAGCCAACAGAAGCTTGTAATAAAAATAATAATTTGTTTTTCTCAAAGACAGGTCAACCAACGGGTCATGATGACGAGCATTGAGAAATCCTGGTGTATCGATTTGTTGCAGAGAAGCAAGATATCCACAACTCCGAGCTTTAAATTCAAGACAGAGGGGCCACTTGAAATATAGTGTAAGGCCAAAAAATACAAAGTAGGTTTAAACTTTACTTTTATTATGATAAATTCCAATGTAAAGTGTTGCCACATTTTACCAGAAATATATCATGTTTATCACATTAAACTTGTTTTAAGATTTTATCTAGCACCTAATTACACCTTAGAATTGAAAATGTTTTAAAAATGATGATTGGATCTTCAACTGTGACGTTAAAAAACAAAAGTTTTTTGAAAACATAAAACGCTGCTTTTCTACCTGAGATTAAAAAAATAAAAAATAAGCAACAATTTTCTTGTCTCTGTGCGTCTTACTCTCCTTTACGACATCACCTCTCATGAGAAATTGTTTCCAATTTCTGAGGGTCCCACATTTCCAGTGAAAGTTACGACATTCCTCTTTCTTCATCTTCCACTTGCTTCTTCCCAGGAATACACCCAAGACCATAATAAATACAAACAAGCAACCACTGCACGTGCTGGTGATGGGACACAGCTTACTAGCTCCCATGACTCAAACACGGTAACTTCCCTCAAAGGCCATGCACCGTTTTTAATTAAAGACATATTTTTTTCCATGACAGAACGAAAAGGCATTTCTTTTTAATTTGCCTTCGCAGAGTCTCGATGAAGACAGCAGTGATAAAAAAAAAGAAAATAAATAAACAGCAAACCATCAGCAACTCAGCTGTGCAACTGTGGTGAGTCCTTGAGGAATAATATTCTGAGTGCTTCCAATTTACATACTGCTTTGATGAAAGAATATATTTATTTTTCTTTTTTATTTGCATCAGTGGAAGAAGAAAATTTTACTCCTTTATTTCTTGGAGGGAAAAAAAAACTGGAAACATAATGAGAAGTTGAAAATAATACTAAAAGTCAATGTTAACATTTGTACCAGCAATTGAGATTATTTTACCATTTTCTTGAAGTCAGACATATTTTTGGGCGTCAAGAACAGTTGTTTTGTTAAAGCGTATTTTATCTGTGAACTGAGCACAAGTTGCCCTTGGTGTCAAAGTACCAACACAATACTAAAGCTCTTGTACATCAAGAACTGGTGGCAACAAAAGCGCCTCTGCTGTTTCTACTCGTTTCTTAAGGAGTTGTGCTGCAGCACACTGCAAAATAGCATCAGATTGCCAGCTATAACTTACAGTCTACATTTGTACACGAGAGCATAACTGCATAACTGTGTTTTTCAACCACTGTGCCGTGGCACACTAGTGTGCCGCGAGCGATCATCAGGTGTGCCGTGGAAAATATCAAATTTCACTTAACTGGTGTAATTTCCTTATCGCTCGATAGATGGCAGTATGGAACATAGCATTGCACATTAAAACAAGAGAAGTAGTGACGCATGATTGTGACATGTAGCAGTGACAGCATTGCATTCTAGCTAGCTGCTAGCAAGACTCGTTTCCAGTGATGGAAAAGTTTTTGAAAAGAAAAAATACTAACTCAGATCTGGTCCCTGGACAAAATTCGGACCCAGATGAAGGCCCTAGGTGGATATCAGATAAAGGCAGAAACCGTGAGCTCGAGACAGTACAGTGAGAGTTACATTTCGTTTGGATTTACTTTTACTGGGGGACACAATGACACAACTCCGTTGTGCTTGGTATGTGGTGAGAAGCTATCCAACAAGTGAGTAAAATGTAGAGAATGGCTAACAGAATGCTTGTGGACAGAATTAGTTTGTAAAACACTTTGAAGTTTTCTACAACCTCTTTAAATTTAAGACCACATTGTTGTGGCACTGTTCGGGTGTATTTTTTAAGTCATGTTAAGTGCAATTTGAAATAAGAAATATAAAATATGATAAAAATACATTTTTGTGTTTATTTCATTCCTATTCAAGACACTTTGATAAGAATGACTATATATTTAATATAGGCGGATACAGAGTATCTTTGTTTACAAGTTTGGTTGGTGGTGTGCCTCGTGATTTTTTTCATTGAAAACACTGTGCCTTGGCTCAAAAAAGGTTGAACACTGGCCTAATACTAGCCTGGCCCTCGCCTTGTGAAGGACAGGGTCTGGTTTCAACCAGGCTAGCCTAATACAGGTGATCCCCACTTACGAACGAGTTCCATTCCTTCTGCCGTTCGTAAAACGAAAATTGCCGTAAGTCGGGAAACACACGAGCCGACACTTATCCTTCCTAGCGGGTCGAGATCCCGCACGCACTTATGATGTTAAAGCTTCAGTATGTAGCTTTTTTTATGAACATATTTCTTCACTCTGTCACTACCTCCTGACAGACTGATGTTAGCCAGGTAATCTCTGAAAAAAATATATATATATATTGTCCCCTTGCTTCTCCAGGTGGTAAATAAGCATTTCTAAAAAGAAAAGGTGACCCGCCATTTTCCAGCCAATAAAAACAGAGTTTGTAACCAGCCAATAAAAACAGAGCTTGAATTTGAATCAGCCAATAAAAACAGAGCTTGAATTTGAAATTCAACAGACCACAAGGGGGCAGAGCCACATATGGCTCTGAGGGGGAGGGATCAGAATGCTTTGCCTGTTGAAAATATTTCTAAGTTCTGCAGTTCTACAGAAACTGCATACTGAACCTTTAACGGGTCAGTTGTGACCCGTCTTAAATCAGCCAAAATATGCCCTCAAAACAATGTTTTTTTAAGAAGTATTAGAACACATCTCTAAAATAACATATGTATGACAATGTTTGTGAGGTCACAGTGTGTTTATGATTTCAGTTTTGACACTGATTATTGGGCGGCAAGTGCGTGTTGTTTTATAAAAATAAAATTTAAATTTAAATAAAATTTATTTAAAAAAAAATTTTTTAAATAAAGGTTCCAGACAAAGTCAAAAAGCCTTGATGCAAAAAAAATATTTAAAAAGACAGTATCATGATTTAAAATTTAAAACGGGTCACTACGGACCCTAACACCGTAGGAAGGTTATACACGTACATGTAGACAAAACAGTTACCAAGCACTTAGCCTATCCTAACACAGTACCCTACATAATTATCAAAAAACACATACAGTACATTTGGAACAATAATAAAAACAGTAGTTAATTTCTTACTTTGAGCTGGTCAAGCCTGTCTCCGTCTGTTTACATGTTAGCTCGTTGCACGTCCGAGCTCTGCAGCTTCGTGCTGCTTCACGCGGTCCAAACTGTTTACAGGAAGGACTGTTAGCATGTTAACTTCATACATAATGATGGGAAAAAGAGTGAATAACTTACTGGGAGCCGTTTCTCGGCAATGTCCATCCAAAAGGCTGCGCACGTTAGCATGTTAGCCCCTCCAATAGCTGCGCTCGTTAGCATGTTAGCCCCTCCAAACGGCTGTCGCAGCTGTTATTCCGTGTTTTAGCATGTTAGCTCGGTGTCCATCCAACATCTGAGGCTGCCAGGCGGACATTGAGGCGAGCTCCGCCAGGACATTGAGGCGAGCTCCGCCACCCGTCGGCTCCGTGTCCCCGGTGGGCCGTTAGCATCCACCTGTCCATCCTACGGCAAGGCTTGTTAGCATGTTATCTCGTTGCTTCTCCAGCCCAGCTCACTGTCTGGTACTTCACGCGGTCCACAGCGTCGTTTTCCTTCGTCCATCCGTCCCTCCGCAAAACCGACGCTCAGCTCCCAGATCATGTATCCGAGCGCAGGAACCTCTGATCGGACACGGTCCATCCGAAGCCGGCTCTCGAAGCCGGAGCTAACAGGCTAAACTGGCTGGCACTGCCGAAAACTGGCGGAAACTGTTGGAAACTGCCCGAAACTTCGTAAATCGGCTTAAAAATAATAATAAGAATAAGAATACTTTATTTATAAAGCCATTTAAAACAACCACAGCTGCAACAAAGTGCTATACACATGAAATCAAGAACATTTAAACACATAATTTATTTATTTATTTATTTATAATTTTATTTTATATTTTTATGAGTAAGATACGTACGTAAAGTCGAATCGCCGTAAATGGTAAATGGAGCTTATTTATATAGCGCTTTCCAACCCCCTATGAGGGGCCCCAAAGCACTTTACAATACCAACCATCCACCCATTCATACACACATTCATACACCGGTAGCGGCAGACTGCCATGCAAGGCGCCATCCAGTCCGACCGGGAGCAACTCGGGGTTAAGTGTCTTGCCCAGGGACACAATGACACATGGTGTGCGGAACTGGGATTCGAACCTCCAACCTTCCGATCGGGAGACGACTGCCATTACCACTACGCCATGGCCGCCCCCACAAGTAGAGACAGCCGTAAGTCGAGGACCACCTGTATACAATATGTAAACAGATTCTAACAAACAACTTTGTCAGATCATTTTAATCAATCTTACTTACAGTATTACGGTAACCGTTTACCCCACCCCCCCATGATTGATGACGCTCGCTACACTGTAAAAGAAAAACAGAACAAATAAACAGCTCATGGTTGGTCTTTGCATTGTATAGATGAGTCATTCAAGCTTTTATTAAAACATAAAAAAATTCTGCCTCATGCATGATGGAATAAAATGGGTCCACAAAGGTACTGAACATGCACAAAACTTCTGGAGAAACTTTGTGGCGGTTTACCATCATGGTACTAAAGTTCAAGTTCAAGTTTTAGAAACTTTATTATCCCCAAAGGACAACTAGTTCCACAGTCAGCAGGCTCACAAAACATCCATACTATACAAGACACCGGGACATTAAAATAACAGAAACCATCACTGTAGCCTGATCGCTACAGGGATGAATGAGTTTTTCAGTCTGTTCTTCCTACATCTGGGCAGCAGATACCTGCGTCCAGGTGGAAGCAACCTGAACTCACCATGGAATGATGATCAGGATCTGCCAGAATCAGCCTGACCTTGTTCACTGACCTCGCCTTGTGAGGTTCTGTAGGTCTATGCCAGCAGTTTTGTTGTACATCCTGACAATCCCCGAAAATTTGTTCCCTTTTTCTTTTTTCATGTAAAAAAAATCCAGAACAACTGATGAAGGTAAAAGTTAAGAAACATTCTCATAAAAGTAGAATCAACATTAAAACCCACAGAGCTTCTGATAAAAATGCATTCTCTGGTGGGCCTTCTTACTAAGTGAGTTCATATGAGGGTCAAAGGTCAGTTTGTCATCAAGAACTGTTCCCAGATATCTATATTGATGCACCGCCTCAACAGCTTCAGCGTTAGTGACCACAGGAGATGCAACTGAAGAGCCTTTTCTAAAGTCCTGGAAGGAGTCTTGGTGACTGTTGTGGTACATTCATCACGTGAGGTCATGTATAATGGCATGGCTTGGCTGAGATTTTAAATCAGGACTGGCCATGCTGGTTTGATTTTAGACTACAACCATGAGGGTTGACAATTTTATTAAAGTAGCCTAACATCTGCAGTTCTTAGCTGCATCCTGATGTGTTCCAAGAAAGGTTTGCAATGGTGGGAACAAATGCCTTGAAGTCACAAAAAATAGCAAAGTCTATTTGGAGAGTGCTAAAGTGTTGCAGTGGCTTCACTGCCTTCACATTAAAGATGTTTTACAAATTTGCATCACATTCCAATGGCTCATGGATGTCCTGGAAAGCGTAGCAGGATTGAGAGCCAGAGTGAACAGTGTCCGAGTCTGAATCTAAGCATGACACATTTACAAACGAATTGCTGTTTAAAAATGCACTTGCAAACTTACGTGGATATTTTAAAACTGTTTTTCATAGAATTTAAAAGATACAATCTTTCAGATTAAGCATATCCCAGAACAAACCTTTTACAAAAATGTAGAAAACACTGAATGTGAAGAGCAATTTATTGGAAAAGATGTGCAAAGTGATTATAATAATGTCTGTGTGGAATATAAAACCAGTTCACAACTGGTTCATTTGGGGGCACCACTTTGTTAAAAAGAGGTATTTATGAGTCAAGTTTATGTATTTATTTTGTCCGAGACATTCTCTCTTAAAATTAAATCTGCTCAGATTTTGTATTTGTGTTATTATGTAGTGTAGTGGACCTACCCAGGGTCAAATTAAGGTTTTTGAACTGTCCAGTGATGACCTTTACTGACCTCTCAGTAAAGCAAGACATTTACTACAAAATCATTCATTAAACTGTAATCTGATAAATATAGTCACCAAAAGAGACTATTTCTATCTTTGATTTTAGGCTGATGTGATCAAAAGAATAACTTTTGTCATTTTCATGATGTGTGCTTTTAAGCTGTGTTATTCTGTGAGAGTTAAACTGTGTTTCACTGCTGTGTCAAAGGTGCAATTAAGTCATCCAGAGACTTCTTTTAATTTTGTTAATTCAAATGTTATCAAATGAATAATTTTATTTGTAAGAGCATCAGTACATTTTAATGTCAGATAAATCAAATACTCTGCTTAATTCAAAATGTTGTACATGGAGGATTTCTCCTCTCCTCTCGAACTTGCATGTGAAGATAAAAGGAACACTTTATCTCATTCATTTTAGCTTGAGCTCAGGACAATCTAGACACCCAGAGACTTTTGTTTTTGTCCTATTTAATAATCAAGCTATTATCATTAATAGGTCCCATATGTTATGCTCTGATGACGTTTGTTTATTCATACAACAATGTTGGTAATGAGTTAAGAAAGTTCTAAATCTGCTGTATCATGAAACTGGCGTCTTAAACTAACTTTCTTATCCTTTCTGACATTTTTAATCTAACTTATTCATTCATTCAACCTTTATTTAGTCAGGTAAATCTTTTGAACCTCATGGGCTCATTTACGAAAGCGACCTGCTAAAACTAAAGAACAATGAACAGCAGTGATAGAATTTCATTAAACAATAAACAAACAAACAATAAACAATAGAAAACAAAAAGAGAGAAAAAAACAAAATATATATATATATATATGCCTCCTCTCAGTGGCTCCTGGCCTAACAGACCGAATGAGAAAGAGCTACGTCTTTCTAGGTCAAGTTAGCCTTAAAAGAGCTCTGACTTCCTGTTTTCCTTAGAGTTTGCTGAGGTCCTCAACCCCTGATGAGGTTCCCCAAAGAACTGATGATCGTCTGGTCAACACGCTAATGACCATGTCATTCAGTTAAAGACTTATAACATGCCAAGTTATAAGCCATCTTCAACAGCTGAAAAGCTCTCTTTTATTGACATTCCTTTAAGGAACGTCTTATCTTGAACAACAGCACCAGGAGCTGCCGTTACTTTCGGTTCGAGTCAAGGCGCACGTCTGGAGACGCTGAGAATGGTAAACGAACTGACCAAACTGGACCGAGGGAGACTGACCATCTTCACGAGGTAACAAGTCGTCAAATGCTTTGCCAAGGGTACCAACGTGTAGCTTTAATCGGCCGGAGAACTGCCATGTTTCTGGTTAAACACATCAAGATAACTCCCTGACTCTTAACTTTTCTTCCTCCATTTCTCCTCCTAAATCTTTCCCTCTCTATCTAAGCTGGAAACTATTTTAAGTTAAAGAGCCCACAGACTAAATATGCTTAACATCTAATATTTATGTCTGTTGTGTTAAATTTAAGTGTGCTGACGTATTTGAATTGAAAGAAAGTGAAATCATGTCAATCAAGTGTAATGGTGTTAATTTAGTTGATTTATTTTAAATAAATGGTAGTGTCGCCTGGCATACCAAACTAAGTTAATGTCCATTGTCACTTAATGGCTCTGTTTATTTATCCATCATAAAGACCACAGAAATATTGGGTAAACTGAAAAAGAACAGAATCCGTGAACATTTACTATTCAATCTGAATAAGTAAATTAATTAAGATAAAGAGGTCAGTATTAATATTGACCTCCTCATAATTCTTACAGTAGCTTAGCCTTGATTCTTTTCAGCCATGACTTTAAATAATCATGCTCACAGGGGAATAACACAATCTATATCCACCATCCTCCCCTCACCCTCATCCTTTTAAAGTGTCTGTCAGTCCTTTTTGCCTTTCAAGTGTGTACACACAAACTGGTGTCATTAACCTGCGTCTGTGTGAGGAGCGTTCACCTTGAGATGCAAAGTTTACCGTCATTTCTTTCTCACAGCGTTACGGCGACCTTCCCTCAGAGGCAACAATGTTACGGTTGAACATAAACCATAGTTGGTTCAATAAAGGTTTGACAACCTGCTCATTTAAAATCTAATGAAATCATTGCTCTGCCGTAGTGCTTTGTGTATCCAAGACATTTTAATTGAATACTTGGTACTTCCAAAGGCATAACAATCTAAAATTTGAAGAATCTTTAACAACCAGTGTTATTGCGAACCATAAAAGCTCTGCTCATGTCATGAGAGTCTTCAAATCACCAAAATATGGTTTTATCATGACGAACATGTTGCCATGCAAAGTTTGAATGTTGAATTATTTTGTGTGTGTATGTGTGGTTGATGCAAATGCTTTCTTAAAATCAAATTAAACGTTTTTAAGTCTTAACTAAAATATGGCAAGACTTGAACAGCATTTCAGGTATCTAACGTATCTTACAAAAGTTTTGGGATGGAAGCCACTGTAGGAGTTCCGTTCTGCAAGTTTCCTGCACCAACAAGTCACACCTGTGGACCATCTCCTTGATGAGCTGCAGGAGTACAAAAGGCTGCAGAAGGCCTCCAGTCGCCACTGGAGCATTACACGCCTAACGGTAGTTGTGTCTCTGACCACTGTGCATTTTCTGATGAAAGATGAACAGACCTTGTGAAAACTCTTAACTTTTTACTTGGTCTTGAAGTCTGTTCGTGCAGTTCTCTGGGTATTTCATTAAACGTTACATCCGATTACAAACCAGGATTAGTTGCCAAAATATGACAGTCGGAATTTTAGAAAACAAGACAACTTATACATCTTCTATTTAAAGTTACCCAGTCTTAAACTCTAAACTTAGATTTATACCCAACTAGTAAAACTCAAACGTCAAAGAAAAACAGCAACAACTAAGAAAACAAAACCAGCGTTTCTCCATAAACTGAACGTCAGCTGCCACATTTCATGCCAAAGGTTTAAACAAAGATCTCACTTAGTGCTTGTAAGACTTGCTGGGGATGACTATCAGCTGCTTCCACACCAAGTTTTAACTCAACATCTGTGAAATTTACAGTTTTACAGACAGTTCCTGATTGTGGTTGATTTGCGGTACAAGTCATCTTGAATGAGATTAGTTGTGAAAAGTTAATAGTTATAGATGTTCAGTTTGTGAATATTTTCAAGAAGTGATATAATAAATGTTAAAAGTTTGTCTTTGCTTCTTCTCATTGTTCCAAATCAAAATGTTGTTTTTTGAGTGCGCCACCATGTTGTAATATTGGAGTCACATTTTGTGCAATTGGGTCATGGGGCTGTGGCCTCGATATGAAAGTCTTGGCCCCCAACTTGTCATTATGCTGTGACGCCATCATTTACAGCGTTAGATGACACAGGTATGAGCTACTGTACCGGTACATACATCAACAAATACTGACACCCGAAAAACTGATCTAACGTACTTTTATGTTTTAGTCTGAAAACGATCCAATTTGTTTAAACAGGACAAAACTTTAAAACTGTACTGGAGCTAGCCACAAGGGGGCACTAATCAAATGTGGCTTCAGCTTCTGGCTTCCAGTCATATCTCTAATTATAATACAGTACATATTGGATATATTTTTTTACCCTTTGACATAACAGAAAGACAAATAAACACACGCACACACTTTTCACACACACACACAAAGATGCAAATTAATTGAGAATAGAAAAGCACGAGCTGAGTCACTTACTGATGGCTCAGTCTTGGTCCTTGATTGACTGAAGTGCCCTTGAGCAAAGCTCTCAAACACCTTCTAATGAAATGAGACATGATTCTGAGAAAGACTGAAGTGCTAGGATTCAGAAAAACTAAATAAAATGTGTTTTTCAAGCTCAATAAACTAAAATAACGATGTGCGTCCTTGAACTTCTCTTGGATAAAACCAACTTCATGTTTAAATAAACCGAAAGCAGAATAAACTGTTATTTTTTATTTAGACCAAAACATATATAAATATCAAAGTTTTGCTTGTTTTTATTGATGTTTTGTACATCTTGAGCATAATGGATAGAGTTTTACTGATACATGATGGTCTGAGATCATTAGTGAGTCAGACATATTGTCAGATTTGCAGAATCTACCTGCTATTACCAAAAGCAAAGTTAAAAACTGTGAAGTAGTTTGATCACTGACAAAATTTTTCTGCATGTCAGTCGTTTCATTTTTTCTTTGTCACCTTCTCTGATAAAACCATCAGAGCTGCAGGGTTTTTGCGCTCTTAAAGGAGTGACTGGATTCTTTATTTGGCGGGGG
>JBBPBX010079425.1:0-16390 GCA_038048925.1 Garcialebias charrua
TATCGTCCAATTTCTCTTATTAATGTAGATGTTAAAATAATTTGTAAAGTCTTATCAAAAAGACTAGAGAAGATAACTCCTGTTATTATACATCCAGACCAAACCGGATTCATAAAGGGAAGACACTCGAACACAAACACTCGCAGATTATATAATGTAATAGAGTATTCGTATTTTAAAAATATTGAAACAGCTATTTTTTCTTTAGATGCTGAAAAAGCTTTCGATAGAGTAAATTGGAATTTTTTATTTGCTACCTTAAATAAATTTGGTTTTGGGAATTACTTCATTAACTGGTTAAAAATATTATATAGTTCACCAACAGCGTGCGTCAGGACAAATAATCAATTATCTTCAAGCTTCTGTTTACAGAGGGGCACCAGGCAAGGTTGCCCACTTTCACCAGCATTATTTGCTATTTTTATTGAACCTTTAGCAGCAGCAATAAGGCAAAGTGCTGATATTAAAGGAATAAAGGGTAGAAACATAGAACATAAAATTAGTCTTTATGCTGATGATGTTTTGCTTTTTCTTGAGAACTCAGGAAACTCAATATCTAATGTTATCAAGTTAATAAACTCATTCTCAAAAGTTTCTGATTACTCTATAAACTGGACAAAATCTACAGTTCTTCCAATAAATTGCGTGTTTAATAATTCTCTTAATGAAAGACTGCAATCAGGTAACATTAAATATTTAGGTGTTAATATCTCTCCTAAATTAGAGGATTTAATAAAATTAAATCATATCCCATTATTAAAGAAAATTGAAGACGATCTTACTAGATGGAGATCTCTACCCATATCACTTATGGGAAGAGTTGCCTCAGTAAAAATGATGGTGCTGCCGAGAATAAATTATTTATTCTCAATGATTCCAAATAAACCTTCAACTGAATGGTTTAAGTCCCTGGACTCTTCTATATCTAAATTCCTTTGGAAAAATAAAACTCCACGTATTAGTTTAAAAACATTACAGAAATCTAAAGATACCGGAGGATTAGAACTTCCAAACTTTTATTACTACTATTTAGCCAACAGGTTACAATATATATCAAAGTGGTTAAAACCGAATGCACTAGATGAAACTTGGATAGATATAGAACAAACTTTATGTAATAATATTAGGATTTCAGATCTACCATTTATCAGTACAGATTTAAAAAGACATGTCTGCTTTAAGAGCATCAATATTGGCTCATCTCTGACAGCATGGTGGGAGTATCTGAAAATGACAAAGTCTTCACTACTCCCATGCAGACATACACCTCTCTGGAACAATCCTGACATTCAACAAGAAAATAATATGTTAAATTTCTCAGGTTGGAGAATGAAAGGTATTGAATGTCTGGATCACATATTTGAGGGTATAGACTTTATTCCATTTAATAAATTAATAATACAATATGGCATTGATAATAAATATTTCCTACAATACCAACAAATTAAGTCAATTGTAAAAAAGAAATTTAAGCTTAATAAAACAGTGTTGGAAACACCAACATGTGTGTTAGAGTTTATTAATTTTCAACCACCCAAATTATTATCTAAAATATACAAAAAATTGTCTAGAATCGATGACTCGATAGCACTACCTGTTGAAAAATGGGAGTCAGATTTATCAATCAACTTTGAACAAAAAATTTGGTCTCAAGTATGTTCAAATACTTTTAAATTGACTAGAATCTCCAATTTACAATTAATACAATATAAGGTTCTCTATAGAGTACATTATACAGGTCAGCGAATGTTTAAGATGGGCTTTATACATCTAACAAGTGCTCACAGTGCATAAGTAATACACCTGATGATTATATTGGGCAGCACGTTGGCACAACTGGTAGAGCTGCTGCCTCTCAGCGAGAAGGTTGCCGGTTCAAATCCCGGTCCGGGGCCTTTCTGGGTGGAGTTTGCATGTTCTCCCCGTGCATGCGTGGGTTTCCTCCGGGTACTCCGGTTTCCTCCCACAGACCAAAAAACATGCTTGTTAGGCTGATTGGTGACTCTAAATTGACCCTAGGTGTGAGTGTGAGAGTGGATGGTTGTTTGGTGTGAGTGAGACAGGTCCCTCTTGTAAATGAGTCCCCGTGACTCAACGAGGCTAGCCTGTATAAATAAAGGTTGAATGAATGAATGAATATTCACGCGCTCTGGTTCTGTCCACCCGTTCAGAGGTTCTGGGTACAGGTATGTGAAGACTTGTCTAAATGTTTGAAATTTAATATCCCACTCTCTCCATCTGTTTGCTTATTGGGTATCTTTGAAGATGTTATACTAGAAAAAAATACATCCTATATGCTTTTCACTGCCTTATGCATCGCAAAGAAAACCATACTCGTAAATTGGAAAAATAAAAATAATCTTAGCATTAATCAGTATAAAAATCTTCTGTTAGATCATATTAGTCTTGAAACAGCATCTGCCGACACATTGGATCAATCTATTTGGCACTCTTTGATCGGTTCCGTTACGTAGTGAGGGTGGGGGGTCTGGGATGTGGCCTTGTGGGGCATTGGGGCTGGAGGGGGGGGTTGGGGTTTGGGGCACCGGGGGGTTGGGGCTGCTTGGGCGGGGAGGACCCTGTCTTCGACCTGGGGAGGACCGGGGGGGTTCTGGGGGATATCTGCTAGGGGCGGCATGCGGGCCCTCGGGTGGTCGGTGGCGGCAGTCATGGGTCGCCGGTCGGTGACCCGGCTGTGCTGGGGTGGTTTCGGGGCGGGTGCCGGGGGCTTGGGACTCTGGGGACGTGTCGTCCCCGGGCTTGGGCCTGGTGGGGATCGGGGATCGTGGGCTCTGGTGGGCGGGTCGCCGGGCATGGGCTGACTGGCGCTCTGGTGCCCGGCTCTGGCCGGGGGCCCTCGGCTCGCTGGTGGGTTGGGGGTTCATATGCTGGGGGGTGGGTGTCTGGGGGCGTGACTGGTGGCCAATGGGAGGGGGCGGGCAAACCCAGCCTGGGTGTCTAATGTGTTATGTGTTCTGAAAGTTGTTAATATGAAGGGTGGGTGTAGTATTTCTTCTGGGGTGGGGATTGAGTGGATGTCCTTGATGATGGTCTTGGACTATGCTTGGCCGGTGTGCGGGCCCTGGTTGGGGCCTGTTCTTGGTGCTTCCTGGCTCTGTCGGCGGTTGGGCGGGCGCTCTTGGCCGTGTCGTCCATGTGGGATTTTGTGTCCTCTAGGGCGGCGGGCTGACTGCGGTTCGCAGGGGTCACGGCGGCCCTGGTGGGTGTGGGCTGTTGGTTCTGCTGTTGGCGGCCCTCGGGGCCGTGTCCCTCTCTGGTCTTGGCTCAATGGCCTGGCGGTCGGAGAGGTGTTTCTTTTTCCTCGCTCCTTGGGTGGACCTTGGCGAGCTGGGGGGGTACGCAGGGTCAGCGGGGGAGCTGACTCGCTGTGGGAGCACTGTTCCTGCAGATATTTTTCTCCCCATCCCTCAACACGCACCTCCGCCCTCTTCATCTTAAATTAATACATGTAGGGAATTTGAGTCTCGGGTGTGCTGCAATGGTTCTACATCTCTGTTGTTCAGAACACCTGGGACTCAATTTTATATACACTTTAGACATTCATTCATAAACTTCTTCATAAAAGTCACATATAGGGAATGGATTGAGCACTATGGCTATGGGTGGCGGGATGACACCAATCTCACCCCCATGCCTATGCTCACTCAACATTATGCATTTAGACAATTAGGGCTTGGGTTAGAGTTGGAGTGGAGGGGAAACTGGTACAATGCCAGCCTTTGCTCCTTCTCTTTCCTTTTTAAGTACACTTTAGAACAACACTCACCAACAGTACATTTGGGGACGGGGGTGTGTGTGTCGGGGTCTTGATTTGTTAATTTCAATTTTATTTATTTATGTATTTATTTATATATATATATTATTTATTTATTTTTCTCTTACCCCCCTGGTTGCCTGGCGGACATTCTGGGGGTGGGCCGTCAGGGGTTGTGCTGGGGTGTGGGGGGGTTCGGGGCCTGCGGGTTTGCCGTGGGCGGGACTGGCAGTGCGCTCCCCCTGGGGCTGCTTGGGCTCGAGTGTCCTGCCCTGTCCTGTCGGCGGGGCGCGGGGTGGGCCGGATCTTGGATGTCTGCTACTCTCCACCCCAGAATGAATGGGCCTACCTCCTGGGTTTGGATGTGGGCTGCCCCATGTAGGGAGCAGGCACATGTCTTGGACCTGGGGGGTATAGAGTGTGCTTCGGGATTATGATTGGAGCGTGTCGTTATTGTTTGTCTTTCTATGACTGAGGGTGAGGATGAGGGTGGGTCTGAATGAGTGTGTCTGTGTATGAATGTTTAAGTGTCAGGCTGGGACTTGGACTGCCCCCTCTCTGATACTTCTGAGGCTACCTAGTGTCGCGCTCCTGCCACGTGGCCCCCTGGTGGGTGTTCCTCTGCCTGCGGGCGTGCTTGGGACCCTCACTATCTGGGGCTGGGCGCTTGGGCGTTGGTCGGCTCGGCCTGGTGGCTGCCTGGTGGGGCTCGGGTCCTCTGGTCCTGTCGGGTCTGGGCCTGAGGGGTGGGCGTCCCCGGTGCCCGAGCATCGGTGACCGGCCCTGGGGCTACGTCGGTGCAGCGGGCTCTGGCGGGGGCCTGTGTATTTGTCGCTGTTGACCCCGGGGGGTCATTGTGTGTGGTCCCTGGTGGGGTTCGTCCGGTTCTTCCCCTTGGTCGGATCTGGGGAGTGGACGAGTGGCTCGTCCTGTTCGGGTGGTCCTGGGGACTCTGGGCTCGGGGTCCTTCCTGGGGTCTTGGGCTTTGATCGCCCTTTCGTCTGTCTCGGGCTTTGGGGGGACAGATCTCTGATGCTTCACAATCGCTACTAAATGTTCTATTGGAGGAACCTTATTCACTTATGCATGCTCACAACCACACACAAATGGATGCAGGGATGTATATGTAGATATATGTAGATGGGTATATAAATGAATATAAATATATATGTATGTATACTGTATATATATTTGTAGGTATGGGTATGTTTATATATAGAAATCTAATGCAAGGTCATGAATATTATCAGTCTTTATGCTTGTATGTTTCGTTGCTGTGTTCTGTCATGTGCTTTGCAGGATTGTGGACGGAGGTTTGGTGTGTTTGCCTTGTGCTCTTTTTGTGGATAATTGTTGTTTTGTTGTCTCACTTTCTCTTTTCTTTCTTTCTCTCTATTAAAAAAAAAATAAAATAAAAAAATAAAAAAAAATAAAATAAAAAAATAAATAAATAAATAAAAAATAAATAAAAATAAATAAATAAATAAAAAAAATACATATTGGAGTGAGAGGATGGCTATAAGGTGTGAAGGGAGGCCATCTATAAATGGAAACAAAAAATAAAAAAATAATAAAATAAAATGGGAACCAGCACAATTCTTCTCTATTCTTCAGGCATTTTCTCACCCTCAAATATTCCATTAAATATTTGAGTCAAAAACCTCACTGCCACCTCTCCAAGACATTTCCAAACCTCCACTGGTATGTCATCAGGTCCTACTGCCTTCCCCTTCTTCATTATTTTCAAAGCTTTCCGGACTTCACCCTCACTAATCTTTCCCACTTCCTGAGTCCACAGTTTCTATGACCTCCACTCTTCTTTCTCTTTCATTCTCTTCATTCATTAGCTCCTCAAAGTAATCCATCCATCTTCCCATCACACTCTCCTCACTTGTTAGAACATTCCCATTCCCATCTTTAATAAGCTGGGACATTATGTTTGGAAAATAAACATCTCAGTTTCTCTGAAACTCCCATAACATACATAACTACCACTGGTCTGAGTCTGGGTTCCTTCTTTTCACCTGATGACTGGCTGTAGTCCTGTCTGGGATTCTTCTCTGTTTTCAAGAAGGCCCAGTTAGGATATCCACAGTCTAGAGCCTGTCTTGTGTGGGATTTCTCCTTCTGTCTGGCTCCTGAGTTAGTGGGGATGCTGTCTGCTCTGTGGTAAAGAGTCCTGATGACTCATAACTTGTGCTGCAGAGGGTGATGGGAGTCAAACTGCAAAAATGTCTGTGTGAGTGGATTTGCGTACACCTCAGTTTGCAAATGTCCTCCATCAGAAACTGAGACCACACAGTCCAAGAAAGCCAGCCTGCCATTTTTTACATCTTATTGTGTGAACTTGATATATTTATACACAGAGTTGATGTGATCAGTAAAATGTTGGACTTCCTGAGATTTAATTTTAACCCAGGTGTCGTCAACATACCTGAACCAATGACTTGGTGGTGTCCTTCAAAAAGATGTCAAGGCTCTCTTTTCTACCTCCTCCATGTACAGGTTGGCAACAATAGGAGGAACTGAAGACCCCATAGCACACCCATGTTGCTGCCGATAATATTGCTCCCCATATGTGAAGTAGGTTGACTGTAGGCACAGTTTCAAGAGTTGACACAGTTGTTCTGTGGAATACATGGTCTTGCTGCTCAACGTGGTGTCTGATTTTAACCTTAAACAGACCACCTCTACTGCCTCATCAACAGGAATGCACGTAAAGAGTGATGTGACATCAAAATAAACCATTGTTTCATCAGTCTCCATGATGACATCCCTCACCTTATCCACAAATCCATGGTGCTCTGTACGTGATGTTCTGAGCTACCAACTAAAGGGATTAGTACAGATGCCAGAAATCTGGAAGCATACCGTACCGTTTTATTTATAGAACACTTAAAACAGCGACAAGGCCAACCAAAGTGCTGTCAAAACATAAAAACAGGCAACACATAGTTGTTACGACTGGAAACAGCCAAAACATATTTAATGGACATTGGACACAGAAGAAGTTTTAACAAAAAATGTATTAAACTAAAAGTAAGTGCTTCCAAGAAGGCAAGGTCCTCCCTTGCTTCTCCCACCAGGCCCGGAGCGTCTTCATCTGGCTCAGCGCCCAAAGGCAATGAAAATTAAGAAAAAAGTTCAAACAAATGGAGGACAAGTGAGTTTGGCCAAAAAGAATAAAACGCCACCCAGGCAGACCCATACCATACCATACCAGTTTATTTATAAAGCACTTAAAAATACAGCATCAGCCGTCTGAAGTGCTGTACAAGAACAAAAACAAGCACAAAACAATAAAAACAATCATATAAATAATCAGAACATCACAAATAAAATAATACAACATTAAAACAGGGATATGAACTCACTCTGGTTTAAAAGCCAATGAAAACATATGTGTTTTTAAACGAGTTTTAAAAACAGAGATTGATAGGGCATGCCTGACCTTCAGTGGCAGCCCGTTCCACAATTTAGGTGCCAGAGCTGAAAATGCTCTGCCTCCTCTGGTTTTATAAAAGGTTTTCGGGACTGCTAAAAGCATCTGGTCAGCGGATCTAAGAGCACGTGATGGCACATAAAGGTGAAGCAGTTCAGACAAATAAGAGGGACTAAAACCGTTCAAAGACTTAAAAACAAACAATAAAACTTTAAAATGGATTCAAGACCCAACACTGTACAGGGCCGTCGTGTCTCCCCAAGTGACAATCTACCTTACCAAAAGTCCTTAAACAAACAAAAAGCGAAAACAGGACTACCAACACTCACGCTGTCAAAAGTACAACTAAAAAGAAAAAAGAGAAATGGTAACAGTCCCTCACTGTTAACCCTAGCTGCCCCCCTCCTGGACAACTGTACAGACACTGTCCTCAGTGTCTCCAATAACAGACTTAATCAAGCCTCACAAGCACAGACCCACACTTCCTAAGTTTAGGCAAAAGATTAAATTGGCTCTTAAGGAGCCTCAACCCACACAGAACTCTAGTAAGCACTAGAGCTGTCACAAGAGCACCCTTTGCTCTACATGTGCTGTTTAGACAGCACCAGAATTTAAGAGCCTTAGCTCAACACAAAGTGGCTAAGGTGGATGGAGAACACACCTGAACACACACACACACAGGCAACACTTACAGTTACCTTAATCAAACTTGGTTTACCTTAAAAGGCTCTCAAGTTGCTCCAACAAGCCCCTGCTTATGTCCACCAACCTCAGCTGGCAATCTCAAAACTCCACACTTGCTCCCAGCAAGCATCCACTTGAACAACAAGCCAAACCCTGTTACATCAAGCCTCCACACTGCTCAAAGCACTACTTGAGAAATATAAAGGCAGGACCTGCAGGTGAACACCTGTGCTACCAAATTAAGCTTGATTATCAGAAGAAAAAAACAGGAGGGTGCATTCAGCTTAGACTGGTGTTTCTAAACTATTAAAAAACCCTGGGGTACATAACAATAGGCAACATACAAAATGAAGTTAAATCAGAATATAGACATAAAAATGTTGCAGATAATAACTATAATGACTAATCTGTGTGAAGCACACGGGTTCAAACACAGATCATCTGGTGTTGAAAGCTACAGAATAGTAGTGAGTTTTTAAATGTGATTTGAAAACTGAGAGGGAAGGGGCCTGTCTGACAAGCAGATTTACTCTCTGAGGTCTAAGCCCGCTGTAGAGCGGGCATGACGTCATGCCTTTAAATAGTCTCTTTAAACCACGTACACGGCTTGTGAAGTGTTCCATTCAAGTCTGTTGGACAGCAGAGACTCCAAACTTTATAAAAGTAGTGTTTTATATTGATTTTGTTTTGTATTTACTGTACTTTAAAATACAACCAGAAATATGACAGATACTTGTTGCCATATTTTTGCACGTTTGTTACGCGTGTAGAGAGCAGTCAGTTGATATTTTATGACCAAAAAGTCAATGAATTCAAATTAAAACTCATATTTCCGATTTACCTGAACACACCACATTTGTTCAGCAACCAATCAGAAAAGTATTTCCTCCATTTTGTCCCCTGACCGCAGAAACACAGAAATAGCGTGTTGTTGTTTTTTTGTTTGTTTTTTTTGGGGGGAGAGAGAAACCCAGCATTGTTTACAGGTCAGACTTTTGCAGTTTATTTTTTAGTTTTTTATTATTATTTAGTGTGCATTAGTGTGTGTGTAGACTTTTGTAGTAGGTTTTTGGTGTGTTTGTCGGAATGAAAGGGGAAAAAAACACAGAGAATTTGTGATGGAGATACTTAGACATTTAGACCTCAGACCTGCTCTTTCCCAAGTATTGGGCCTGCCAGTGACGGCTGGTGGTGATATTTTTAGGGTGGGCTAATTTACACACACACGCACACACACACACACGTATAATGTACACATACATGTAATGCTGCAGGTTGGATTCCAACAACAGAGGCATCCAATGTGAAATAAAGAAAACCCACTGTAAATTGACATTATGTCCTTTTTCAGCACAAAGACAAGCGTAAAACAACCAACCACCAAGAATACCAAAAGCCAAGCTTAAATAGAACCTTTTTCATCCAACTTACATTGCCCTGCATTAAGGGTTTCAACTGTAAAAGATTATTATTTTCCCAGTCAAACAGCTTTGCATAACTGCATCACACTCCTCCACACTCCTTTTCCCTCGTTTTTCAGGACTTTTTCAGGTTTCACAGGTTTTTCACAGCGTCTCCTCCGAACAACAAACACGGAAAGCACTTCAAAGCAGAAAAGAGATTTGTTAGCTACACTTGCCGTTAGCCACTCCTTTCGTTGGAACCAGGTCACAGAAAAACTCCGGTTTTGCCGCTTTTCCTTTTGCTGTATTTGAATATCCTTTGGTCTGTCTGGTCCCAACCTCTTCACCTCCAGTTTTTCCTCCAAAGACATCAAGGAAAATGGGTGACAAATCAAATAATCCACCTCGTTCATGCTAATCTAATCTTGCTCGCCATGGTACCACTGTACCTACACTAAACCACACCCACATAAACTTGGGCTTGAAGCACGTTATTGTACGTCCACCCTAACTGGCTTATTTCTGTGGCATTGGGCTGATCCTGGGCTGACCAGAATTAGCCCCAATGAGCCGCAAACTGAGGGGGCGTGGCGAGACGCATGTCAATCATTCTGAACCACAGAGACATTGAATTAAAATGGGCTGTGAAAAGTTAGCCCTGCAGAACGACCCTGGGATCTTCCCAGATGGTTTAGCACCAGTTTTTGTTGTAAATTTCACTAAATAAGACACATTATTTTTAAATTCTGTTTATTTTTAAGTTGTTATTTATAAATTGTTTATAATTATATAATTATATTATAATTATATAATGTTTAACCTTTTTATTGTGAATACCAGGAAGGGCTTAGCCCTACTAGCCCACTTATACCAGCCGTCCCTGGGGCCTGCTACAGAGAAGGCCCTGTCACCTCTGCACTTAAGACTAGTTCCTGGAACTGTGAGGAGCAACTGGTCCACTGACCTCAGAGAATGTGGTGGGACATACAGCTGTAGCAAATCAGAGAGATAAGTGGGGGCGAGACTAATCATTGTAAGTGACAGAGTTAATCATGCTAACAATTGGTCTTAAAGGTACACATTGTCTGTGAATTTTAGGTAAACCATATAGACAGGACTTTGCGTTCTACACTCATCAGGCCAGCGGTCACTCTTTCAGGGATGAAGATGTTCACATCCTTGATAGAGAGGAATGATGGTTTGAGAGAGGAGTAAAGGAGGCCATCTTTGTGAAAAGAAACCGTTCATCATTAAACAGAGATGGAGGCCTCCATGTTCAACTGCCCCCTTCTTACAATGCTGTTATTGCTAGTATCACTCAGCCCTCTGTGAATAGCAAGCGACCATCAGGGTGCTAATGATCCATCCTTAGGCTGATGGTCCTCCTTAATCACGTGAGCAGCTGGTTTTGGCTGTCAGCAGCAAACTGGTTGATCCACTGTGAAGGTGCTATTTATAAGACTGAGCTGAATACAGCACCTCAGACTGAGGAAGTCTTTCGGATGAAAGACGAAACGTTTCTACAATTTTTTTGTTTTGCTTTTTTTGAATGTCCATAGGACCAGACTTAACTTTTTTAGATTTTTCTGCCTGGATTATTGAGCATGCATTAGGAGGTTTACAAATACTTATTTTGCTTACAAGGTAATAACTTAGTCTGAAATGTTTAATACAACTTTTCTAGATGAAATGTATAGGTGAACAGATTGGACTTACTTTTTGGCAAGAAACTGGTCAGTTTTGTCTCCATCACCCTTAATTAATGCGTAATAAACAATTATCAATTAATAATGATTTATAAAGTGTTTATAGAGGAATTAGTAATGTATCTATAAGCTGTTTATTAGCATCTATAAGGGGAACCTTATTGTTAAGTGGTACCACTTTTTTTGACTTGATGAAGTTTCTTGCACAACATCATAAAAAACGTTGCATCTTACAGATGTTTCCTTGTGTACAAAGCAATCTCAGTCCAAATAGCTGCTTGCACAAGTAATTCATCTAAAGCCGTGGAGTGGAACTTGTGTTGTTGCAGCAACGTTAATTTGTTCAGGGAAGCAGATTAAAATGATTCTCATCGGAACCAAACTTCATTTCAGATAGCTGAAAAAATATGTGTCTGAATACCAGAGAATGTGTGTTTTTAGGATGATCAGGAAATCCTGATTATTCATGAGCGCGAGTGGAGAGTGGAACAACAACTTACTCTTAGGGGACATTTACACGGCGTATATTTTGAGTGAAACTGCACCTTTGTCTCTGCGGTTCTGCTGATCGTTTACACGACACCACTGGTCCCCCTCTTTGAATCCGAAGGTTTTTGAATCCACCCTCCAGAGTGGAGGTTTTTCGCTGACCCCCGTTGATAACATAAACATCTCCCGCTGAGCCTTTGTTTGAACCACATGTGCGCAGCACGCACACACGCGCTGACAGACAGCATCAACAATTCATTCATTCATTCATTCAACCTTTATTTAGTCAGGTAAATCTTTTCATGGGCTCATTTACGAAAGCGACCTGCTAAAACTAAAGAACAATTAACAGCAATGGTAGAATTTCCTTAAACAATAAACAATAAACAAACAAACAATAAACAATAGAAAACAAAAGAGAGAAAAAAATAAAAATAATAATAATATATATATTTTTTTTTAACAAAGTATCAAAAAACTAGCAAAACAATGGCGGGGGACACACACCGCATTCTGAACTACAACTGATGGAACATATTTTGAGTCTCATATTTAATTAATCTACACCTGAATGTAGCTCCATCTGTGTTGGAAGAGACACAGTCTGATCCAGTTCTAATATTACTGTTTATTGAACGAGGCAGGCGGATATTTCACACGTTACGCTGCAATATAACATACTAAATGTGCTAAATAATAACAGTTTAACAATAATAAACAATATTTATGTTAGAGTGGGAGATATATAAAGTTATCTAAGCTAAATGAAGCTATCTGGACTCGTTACGTGGTTGGTTTAATTGAATTTGTACTCTATTTTCCTCCCACAGACCAAACACATTCATGTTAGGCTGATTGTCACTCTAAATTGTCTTTAGGTGTGAGTGAGAGAGTGAATGTTTGTTTGTCTTCTTTGTCTCTATGTGTCCCTGTGATGGACTGGAGACCAGTCCATCAGTGTTGCCAGATCTCTCGATAGAAACAAACGACCAGCTCCATGAAAACAAGCCCAAAATAAGCCCTACTGGCAACCTACCATAATGTGAAAACAGAGGCCATTTTTAAACTGTATAAACATATATTTATTATGCTGCTATTTATTATGGCATTACATATAAACATCAAAATAATGCTTAACACTCTGTTTAGAAATATGAATATCACTGCAGCCTAGCAACAACCTGCACAAAGATCTGGACCGACTGGTTGCACATTCCATTTAAGATGACCTGAGTGACTTTACAGCTACAAGGACAATCAATGGGCCTAATTTAGTCTCTGATTGGAGTGGACCGTCTCTCTTCTCTGCCTTTTTCTGTTCTTTCACACTCTTCTAGTCTTCCTTTTAGTTATTCTATTATTAGACCAAAAGCAGGAAAACACAGAAAGCAGATGATTCAATAATGTTCCTCAGAAAGATTTGGATCAAAGCTCTGTACCTAAAACCAGCGACACAACCACATTATGCAATGTTTTTTTTTAGGCAGTCTTTTGATGAGATGAGGTTTTTCTTTTTACTGAGCAGTTTCATCTTACAATAAATGATTTCTAACCAAATTCATGATGCCAGCCTTGTTTATTTATGATTTTAAAAGTATTTAATTCATTCATTATCTTTACCCGCTTCCTCCTTTTCGGGTCACGAGGATCACTGGTGCCCATATCCAGCTATTACTGTGCAATAGACTGGGGACACCCTGAACAGGTTTCTGGTCCATCACAGGGACAAATCGAGACAAATGAGACAAACAACAATTCATTCTATCACTCACACCTAGGGACAATTTAGAGTCACCAATCAGCCTAACATGCATGTTTTTGGCCTGTGGGAGGAAACTGAGTACCTGGAGAAAACCCACCCATGCTTGGAGAGAACATGCAAGCTCCACCCATTTAACTATTTAAGGAAACTATATTTTCTAAAATGTATATTGTTTAAAAGCATTGTTTCTTCTGATATGTTGAGTGGCTGAAGATTAAGGAGCCCCCTGGCTCCTCTACTGTGCCTGGTGGTGGATAAAATGTCTCCCTCCACTCTCCAGGGTCCGTCATTCTGCACTGCCTCAGACAAGCAAATACATAATTAACTTCTCTCCTTCTCCACAGTTTAACTCATTCCCACCTGGATATCTTGAACCAAAAACATTAAGGTTTAGCTGCATTCCCTGTTTATATCCAGTCTATAAATACACATCTCTAAAACTACAACATTCACTATTTCAACCCCTCCTGGATAGGGACATCGGTGTACTACTTGTGGAAGTTGTTTGTATCCATGATTGAATTATTTTTTCTTTCATGACATATACCTCATGACCATAGGTGGGGGTTGGATTGAACACTAATCAATAAATTAATAGTATTAACTATTAACCAATTAAATAAGCTCTTTCTTCACAGGGACAGAACCCGAGCAACTCATTACTGCAGATCAGACCCTAATTAGCAGATGCTCTCTCTCCATCTTAATAACTCTGGAGCAAGTCTCTTGGATACCTGAACAACACTTAAGGCAAAGACTCACCCCCAACCCAAATGGAACAAGCCATTAAATATATGTATTGATACAGTAACAAGAAGATTTTCAGAGATTTGCTTCTAGTTTTACCTCTGGTGAAGCTGTTGGACAGTTCACATCAGAGCACAGTTCTGACGCTGTGTGTTCAGCTGTAATGGACGGGCCTTGTTCTGTCTGACTGATTGGTCCAGTAATGTAGGCAGACTGCTGTGGTGGCAGGGTAATTGGCTGTGATTTAAAGACCCTCTGATGGTTAAAGTGGAAATGCAGTTTGGGAAATTAATGGTTCCTAATTGAAGATATTTGAATGGTTTAATATGGCGGAAAAAGGCTCAGAGGGCTATAATAGAGAGCAGAGATGCATAGGTCTCCTATTTAAACTGAAATGACTAACAGTTGGATGGTAGCTGAGAGTGGCTCGTAAAACCTTCACAGTTCATTTCACTTTTCTTGGTCCAGTTTTTTAAACATCATCATTTTCAACGTTTAAAAGTTTATTAAACACAAACATCCCTAATTTGTGTGTGTCAGTGCACTCCACCTGCCGTTCCCTTTGCTTTATATGTGGTTGGTCTGAAGTGTATTCAAAATACAGTACAGAACAAATTTAAATACTCATACAGGTAGTCCCTGACTTATGAACGAGTTCTGTTCCTACGCACCATTCGTAACTCGAAAATTTGTATGTCGGAACGCGTCACTCGTGGCCATTCGTAAAACCGAATTTTCGGTTCTAAGTCGGAAAGAGCATGCTAACGCAGCGCCGCACACCCGTTTATCGACATGAGACAGAACAAGCTTACATACTGGTCCATAAACATGCAGAGAAACTTTATTTACAAACGGTTAGCTAACACATTACACCACACATTAATCTATAAACACATACCTGTACAGTATTTACTGTACAACAGTACTGTTCTGCACAGCACGTTCAATAATTAAAAAGACTATAAAAACAAAGTGCCTTAGTGTACAGTCCAGAGTGTTAAAAAGCTATTTTTTTCAGCACAGAAACAGCATAGAAAAGAAAATCACCTTACTTTGAAACAGGTTGCAACCATCAGAAACAAGTCACAGCCATCAGAAACAGGTTGCAACCATCAGAAACAAGTCACAGCCATCAGAAGCAGGTCGCAGCCATCAGAAACAGGTTGTAACTAGGGGTGTAACGGTACGCTAAAATCACATTTCGGTTCGGTTCAACTACAAGGAGGGCTCGGTTCGGTTTATTTTCGGTACAAAAAAAAAAGACAAAATAAAGACTTACAAAATGTTTATTTTGAAAATATGCCAAAAATATGTTTGTATTGTATTGTAGTAATAAATAAAAGTGACCCATTTGGATGATATTTTAAATAAACAGCACTCTACAATAAATAAACTATATTAACAATAATAAAAATCTTAATAAATACAATAACAGTCAGAACCAGAACAATAAGCAGCAACAGACTGTTTACAATCTAACTAATCAAGTTTTTGTCCAGTAGCAGCAGTGTGGCTGTATTTGTCCTCATTACTGTACTCACAACTTCTTCTTGGTGGGACAGGTCCTGGAACAGTTCAGAGTTCAGTTCAGTCATCACACACTTCTTAGCTGCAGGTGATCTCTGGTGGATGTCTGTCCCTGAAGTGGGAGAGCAGCTACCTCTGTCACAGACTGGAAATAAAACACAGAGATAAAAAAAAAGTTAATAAGATTATGATTTTAAATAAAAAAGATTATTTAGATAATAATAATAAAAGAACAATACCTCTTATTGAACGGTTGAAGCTCTCACTCATCACCATCATCATCAGAGCTCAGCTCCAGGGCTTGTTGACATCAGTTTTAGTTTTTTCATAAAGTTCTGAACTTTTTGAGTGATGGATGTTCGTAGCGAGGATCAATAACTTTAAAGCCTGTACATATAACAACATTCAGACTAGATTCAGATCTTTAAAAACTCCTACAGTTTGTGTTATTGCTCTGGACCGCTCTGATTACCTGATAAAAGTAGTTTAAATTAGGGATGCACCGATCCACATTTCTCACTTCCGATCCGATACAGATACTTAAGAACTGGGTATCGACCGATACCGATACTTTTCCGATCCGATACTGTTCAGGTATGTGAATCTGTATAATGAAATATTTGTACTGAGACTATAAAGTTATGTGTATTTTGGAATGTTTTCTATACTATAAAGACTATACTGTTAAAGTTTGTGAGTTTCCTGTTGTGAGTGTCTTCATTGGTTTTAACTCACATAATGTTAAGACGGCAGTCACAGAATATGATGGAACACAAGTGCTCTTTGAAGCTGGATCGGAAATATCGGCAGGTTGGATCCGATATCCGATACTTAAATTATGCTGGTATCGGATAC